>SRSE01001136.1:0-142884 GCA_005024645.1 Planiliza haematocheilus | reverse complement strand
AAGCCCCCAGGTCAGAACCTCCTGATACGCACACGTCCGTAAAAATAATTGGCATATATGGCAAAGAAAATGGAAACTTTTGAGATGAGGACTGATATTTAACTGTTCCCTTTGTGATAATTGGTGGTCATAAGAACTGTAATGCAGAGGATATACATTTAATACAAATCTGAATTGAAAGTGATTATGGCGAAGACATTTCTTGCCTATAACCAGAAATGATTCTCCATAGCACATTTTATACCTGACAGATTGTCTTTGCTTATTTTATTTTAACAGATACAGTGTGGAACATGTGACAAATGGTACCATGAGCAGTGTCTTCACATGGATGAACAACAGCTCCAGAAAGCAAGGGCAAGCAAGTGGGACTGTGCCCTTGGCAGTTAGGACAAAAAAAGAGAGAGGAAAAAAACAAGGACAAACTGTATGTGATATGGTAAAACCACATAGAAAATGTGACTGAATAATTGTCTCATTCAAAAACTGAAGAATGTTGAGATTACAAGTATTATTAATATATTTCTTATAGTAGTATTTTAAGTTTTATTGTATTATTTGACTTTGAGTATTTGACTAAAATCTATTTGATTTTTAATTTGAAATATTTGTATAGTAGGTTATGTCAGTTAGTACGAGTGAAAAAGAGAAATAAAAGAAAATTAAAAAACGCATACATCTATTTTAGTCTTCACACATTGCCCTTCAGCAACCAAGGTTTTGCTTCACTTTTGTTTTTTTCAGAACTAAAAGACCCCACACAAAAACCATTGCCTTCCACTGGCAGCCATTCTAAGTGGTAACTATGATCACTGCCAACACCCTAACCTCAGGTAGATGGCTACGCACTGGCTTAGCAATGGCCAGAATAATATGGGCAACTGCAATGCCAGACAGTCAACATGACTAGTGCTGTGCCATGCTGCTTCTGTACAGCTGCTGTAATGTGTGCTGCCTTCAACGTAACTCCATCCATGGTTTCTGCTGTACGGACTTCTGTCACGTACATCTCCTTACATTTGAATGGTCCTCATAATTGATATTAATATTTTTATGATACAGCATTTTAGCTCAATAGCTCCCAAGTCGTGTGACCTAGTGACTCCAAATCAGTGGTAGATCACATGACTACACAGGCTGATTAAGACACGCCTCTTTTCAGTAGCTTTGTATACTCCTCAGAATTTATATTATTTTTTATGAACATATGAATGAATATGAGCATTAAAGCTAAACGACTTCCAGATGCTGTGACTTATTGGCTGAAAATCAGTGTATGACGGTAGTTCTAATGCTATTTTTATAGCATTTTAACACTTCTTATATTGTAGATGAATTTCTACTACATTTTATAATATAAATATCACCATTGCAGCTCAATAATGTCCAGGTCATGTGACCTATTGATCACAATCAGTGTAGGACAGTAGAGCTACACGTGCTGTATGAAACACACCTCTTTTATTGCATTTTAACACTTCTCATATTTTACATGAATTTTTAATACATTTTATAATGTAAATATGAGCATTAAAGCTCAATAGCTCAGTAGCTTCCAGGTCATGTGACCTATTCTTTAAGAATCAGGATCATACGTGTTTTATGAGACACAACTCTCTTTTTTTTGTAATCAAATCTTAATGTTCTTCATATTTTTAAAATAAACATTTAATACACTGAATACCCTCGTTTTATTTTGAAAACCGGAAGCTTCCACTTTCTCAACTGTCTCAAAGTATTTCCCATAAAGTCGGCAAAAAGAGCGCACTGGAAAATGTTGGAGTGGCTGGCTTGACCGCAGTACTCACTGCCACTTCCCATTGTCTCTTTAAACTGCTGTCTTTGGGAAACCTTCAAAATATGACAAACGTAGCAACAGATAAAGAATTGTCTACAATAAAAAATAATTACATCTAATAGATCTAATAATCAGTGGCGGGTGGTCAATAGAGGGCGCTAGGGCGCCACCCCTCCTGTGAAATATTGACTGTTTTATATATCTACCAAGATCAACCATGAACATACATCATACATACATACACAAAAATACATCATGTTTTGTGCAATGGAGTAGTGGTACCCGCCACACTGCCAACAACCATTAAATGCGTCTGACTTTAGGCTAAGCTTGTGATTTGCCATTCGATATAAAGCCCTCCTCCAGGTCAAGGGCGCCGGTAATACTGGAGTCTATGAGAGCTAGCAAACTTTTTTGCTGTTTACGAGCAGAAACAGCTTTTCATTGGCGCATGAAAATTTGATTCTAGTTCTCAGCTCTCTGCGTCCAGACCAATGTCATTGTTTTCTATTTTTTTACTCTTAGCATGATTGGACAATTCATCAATCAATCACGTCCATCAGGAAGCATTCGCGCCACAGCTGTAACTCGTTCTAAGAGACAAGATGGCTGACGTTAATAGCAGAGACTCAGTGATGCTTAAGGAAAATTCAATTATTTCACTTAAAAAAACTGTGTGCAAGCGCCTCGGTCCTGACCGCATCACCGTCGTGCTCAAATGACGTTAAAGCACACCCTCTCGGGTAATATTGCTTAATTAATACAACTACAGAACCAAATAGACAGTCTATATATTGATATTGCGAAAGGAGCTTTCATACAATCCAGGGCAAAATGGTTAGAAAATGGAGAAAAGAATACCAGCTATTTCTTTGCACTGGAAAAACGAAATTGTAAAAAAAATATTTCAGCACTAAAAATTAACAATAACACTAGTTTGAATCCCAAAGAAATAGCAGAACACATAGGTTCATTTTATGAAGACCTATATAAATCTAATTTTGATCCAATACACTGTGAAGAATTCTTAAACAGTGTTAAAGATCATATCCCAACCATTTCAGAACAGTTTAAAAATGACTGTGAAAAATCTATTTCTAGATGTGAACTTGCGGAAGCCTTGAAACATATGAAAAATGGTAAATCTCCGGGGATTGACGGTTTATCAACTGAATTCTATTCATGCTTTTGGGATATTATTGAAGCTCCACTTATTGAAATGTTCAAAGAATGCATTGATAAGAATGAGATGTCAACAACAATAAAACAAGGAATCATTAGTCTTATACCTAAACCAAATAAAGACCCGTTATCAATAGAGAACTGGAGACCAATTACCCTTCTTAATGTAGATTATAAATTATTTGCACTTGTATTTGCTAAACGTTTAAAAAAAAATCTGAAAGAGATAATAAATGAGACTCAAACAGGTTTCATGGCCAACCGCCACATTAGTAACAACATACGATTAATCTTGGATTTACTTGACTATTCAGATTATGTGGAATCGCAGGCGGTCATTGTTTTTCTTGACTTTTATAAAGCATTTGACACAGTGGAACACCCATTTATATATAAAGCTCTAGATCTTTTTGGTTTTGGGGAAAATTTTATTTCAGTAGTGAAAATGTTATACACAGATATCAATAGTAATTTAATGATTTACCCTAATACCTCCAAAAGATTTCCTGTTAACAGATCTGTTCGGCAAGGCTGTCTTTCCATTTCTCCCTTTTTATTTTAATTGTTGTAGAGTTATTATCATTGAAGGTTTTGAACAGCCCCAATATTAATGGTTTATCTATTTTCCAGAAAGAAATTCGAATAACGCAATTGGCAGATGATACTGTATTATTTCTAAGAGATAAAAAAAAGTTGAACAGTCAATACAGCTAATTAATGAATTTTCAAAGGCTTCAGGATTACATCGTAATATAGGGAAATGTGAAATTTTAAGCATAGCTGACACAAACGACGAATACGTTTGCAATATTCCGGTGAAAAAAACGGTCAGATATTTGGGCATTGATGTTACTAAAGATATACTGAACAGGCAACAAATTAACTTCCTCCCTAGAATTAAAAAAACAAAAAACATCATGAATATGTGGCTTCAACGTGACCTCTCTATATTTGGAAGAATTCTCTTAACCAAAGCAGAAGGAATTTCAAGACTTGTTTATCCCGCACTATCATTATATGTTCAAGACTCAACAAGTAAGGAGATTAACAACACACTTATCAATTTTGTTTGGAAAAATGGACACCATCACCTTAAAAAAGATGTTCTGTCAGGACCCAGAAAAAATGGAGGATTTGAATTATTAGATTTCATTGATTTAAACAATACATTTAAAATAAAATGGATCAAGGAATGTCTTAAAGCACCACACTCTATCTGGTATTTTATCCCAAACAATATTTTTGAAAAGTTAGGCGGTCTGTATTTTATTCTCACATGTAACTATAACGTCACCAAATTGCCGATTAAACTCTCCAAATTTTTTCAACAGGCCCTCCTAGGCTGGAAATTATGCTACAATCATAACTTTTCCCCTCACAAGACTATCATATGGAATAATGGAGATATTACTATTGGGTCGAAATCTATTTTTAAACAAAATTGGATTGATAAGGGTATTAAATATGTAGGTGATCTCTTTGATACTAATGGTGTACTGCTCAGCTATGAGAGATTCCTTTGTATCAAGTCCTTTCCTGTACCTAGCAAAGAATTTAATTCCGTGATGAAAGCAATCCCCAAAGGCTTAATTCATCTAATGAATAGCCACTTACAATTTCAAGAAGTCCTAAGGATAGATCCCCTTTTAATGATAAATGGCATAGATATAAATGACGTTAAGTGCAGCAATAAACATATACGTAACACTTTCTACGAAAAAAGGAAAGTATCCCCTAGAGGCAAAGCTTTTTGGAACAACATCTTTGTAGGTATTGATTGGCAGAAGGCATGGCTTTTACCATTTAAATATTGTATTAACAACAAAATTAAAGAATTGCACTTTAAAGTATTGCACAATATATACTCAACTAACTTATATCTCTCTAAATTTCTAGACATTGAAAACATTTGCACTTTCTGTAAAATTGAACCAGAATCATTAACACATGTATTTTACCACTGTATACATTCAATTAGATTTTGGACTCGACTGGAAGATTATATATTGTGCAAAACTAAATGTACTGTGAAATTTGAATGTAAAAATGTTGTCACATACTTTGTCCATGGCTTGGACCATATTGATTTTACTGTCAACCTGTTGATTTTGTTTGGAAAATTTCATCTACACAAAAGTAGAGTAAGCAAGGAACAACCCTGTTTCATGCGATTCATATGTGAATTTAAAGCGTACATCGAAGCTGAAGTGTACAGACTCTGTAAAAAGTGAAAAAACTGTTAAACTATACGATACATGGTATAAAGAGGAATCATTTTAAAGTCTTATTTTACATTTTCATTTGTTTTTTATTATCACCTCACCATGTAAATGTTTTGTCCCGAATATCCTCCTACTTATTTTGTTTCTTTCTTTTTCTTGTGTATTGCGTATGAATGATAGTTGAGCACGTCTGCTTCATATGTATATGTTGTTTTTCAATAAAAAAAAAAATAAATAAAAAAAAATAAAAAATAAATAAATCTTCCGGGATTCATGAGTGACGGATCAGCAGGGACTCATGAGTAGCGGATCTTCCGGGATTCACGAGTGATGGATCGCAGGGACTCATGAGTAGCGGATCTTCCGGGATTCGTGAGTGACGGATCAGCAGGGACTCGTGAGTAGCGGATCTTCCGGGATTCATGAGTGACGGATCAGCAGGGACTCGTGAGTAGCGGATCTTCCAGGATTCATGAGTGACGGATCGCAGGGATTCATGAGTGACGGATCGCAGGGATCCGTGAGTGACGGATCGCAGGGATCCGTGAGTGACGGATCTGCAAGGATTCATGAATGAGGAAGGGACTCAGTAGCGCCACTCCACTCCAGTGTCTGAGTGCCTTAGTTTGCTATAGTGGCCAAGTCGGGTTCAATGAGCCGGATCCCGAATCTTTTTTCCACCGCTAATCAGGAGCGACCCGAGAGGAGACTGGTCCATATCGTCGCAGTCGGATGATCCGGACATCGTGCCACCCACGCAGACCACGTCATCCAGAAACCAGCCCACGGAACCCAGGGACCAGAGACCATGGCGCATCATCCCCACCAGGCCAGGAGCGTCGAAGGCCGCATCTCCTGCATTCACCTACCTCCACTGCACACGCGGCTGAGCATATGCTAGATGCTACAGAGCTCCTCCCCCAACCCCGCCCTCAACCCCTCCCCTACCTACTTAACCTGCACTCCATCGACGATGACGTCACCAGAGCCCGGATCCTTGGAGCACACCACCACCATCACCACCTGCACCACCCGGCTCTCTACATCCCCGGCTCCAGGCGCGGACTCCCCCATGGACCGGACCGGTGAGGCAGCCGACAGCCCCCGTGGGAGCCCTCAGGTAACCCTGAACATGCCAGGTACCTCCACGTTCCCCCTGAAAAGATCACCTTTCAGCCTCAGATGATTTTTTTAAACGTGGTGGGACACTAATACACACACTGATAACTCACCACTGGCCACACCCAACGCAGGCCCAGACACCATTAACACGGCCTACAAGGTCAAAAACTGGAGCCTCGTAGCCAGGGAAAAATGGGCTTATTTTGGGTGACTCGAAGTTGCCAGACTCCCTCCATTCACCATACCTGATCTGCAGGCAGACAGCTTTCCGGGGGCCGCATTCAGGCACATACAGGGGATCCTGGCTAAGATGGAGAAAGACAATAAAGTTAGACAGTAATTTTGTCATTGGGCCTAAATAACAGATCCCAGACCGCTCAAACCTCCATAAAGGACCTGCAGAGGCTCCTAGAGTAGCCAAGAGCAAATTTCCTGGGGCTCAGATCTGGCTCCCCTCATCAATTTTTCCAGGGACCTCCCTCAGCGTGAACAGCTTCACTTGCACGCTCTGAACAAGTACATTAGATCCAACCAACAGTTCATCCCTGAGCTCCCCAGGAGCAGTTCGCCACAGAGAGGGATGGCATCCATTGGACACATGCCACAGCAGCGCGGCTGCTCTCCCACTGGAGCCAGCACTTAAACTAGTCACCCCCGTGAACCTACTTCTCAGGAGGGGGATAAAAGTGTTATTAATTGAGCAAATCTTTTTCTCTGTCCACTCCCCAAATTTTCTGTTTTAAGCAAAGGCCTCACTTTTATCCCAACCAAAGGCAGCAATAAGAACCGTGTTTATAGCACACGATTTGACCTTCACAATACCATAGAAAGCTGAAAATTGCAGCTTATTTTGACGGAAAGGCGATTCAGACCCCCCGCCTTTCACCCCCAAATCTACTTGGTCCCTCCAGTTGCCAACTGCCTGCCGAAATCAATGAGATCATCCACAGGGATACACAAATTTTGATGCTAAATTTAAAACCAGCAGACCTAAACCCAATTTGACCCAAACCGAAATTGAAGCTCTAAAATCTTTACAAAACAACAAATTCATCGTCATTAAACAACGGCTGACAAAGGCAGTGCAGTTGTCATCATGGACAGGGACCAGTATATTTGGGAGGGAAATAGACAACTTTTGGACACAATTATTATACCCCATTAGAGAGACCGATTTATTTGGAAACAATCCCATGGTGGAAAAAATCATACAAAAATGATAAAAAATGTATTAATGCCAAGCAAAAGGCTTATTTACTGGGCCTACAGGAACCGAGACCCAGACGGTTCTACATGCTGCCCAAATCATAAAGAACCAGAAAAGGAGCAGGCCCACGAAATTCCTCCAGGTAGGCCGATTGTCTCTGATTGCAGCAGCGAGACATATTAATACAGCAGAATATTTGGACTATCATTTCAACCTCTCTCTATGAAACACCAGAGTTACATCAAAGATACTTATGATTTTTGTAGAAAAAATTAGACAACTTTCTATCCCTCCCAATTCCTTTCTTTTCACGGCAGACATTGACAGCCTTTATACTAATATTGACATCAAAGAGGGGAATACAAACCATAAAAAACATTTTCAAAAAATACCCAGACTCCAAAAGACCCGAAAAAGAACTACTCTCGAATTATTGGAAATTAATCTGACCCGAAATGATTTTGAATTAATAATAATATTTTTACAAATTAAAGGCACAGCCATGGGCAAAATTCGCCCCCGCGTACGCAATATTTTCATGGCTGAATGGGAGAACACAGCCCTTCAAGCCTGCCCAAAAAAGCCTCTTTAATTATTTCCGCTATCTGGACGACATCTGGGAATCTGGCAACACCAGAGGGAGGATTTTGATATTTTTTACAGGGTACTTTTAACAACCACAATTCGTCGATCAAATTAAAAGCTACAATTGATGCCACGTCTGTTGATTTTCGTGGACACGACCACCTTTAAGGACCAATTTCCTGCAGACGTCTAAATTGGACACCAAAATCTTTTTTAAAAACAAGAACACGCACGCTCTCACTGTATAAACCAGTTACCATCCAGGCACACATATGCGGGGATAGTCAAGTCACAACTCCTAGACGATCCACCGTGTCGGTAGCAGGGAGGAAGATTTTTTAAAAACGGCCACGAGAGTGCTATTCTCAACATTGGCCACCAGAGGGTACTCTCGGTCTTTCCTGAGAAAGTGCCTCAAAAACCTTCAAACAGACCAGACCGGTCATACCTCTTCTCTCCTCCCTATAATCACAACTATTCTTTATCTGCTGTTAATCTGATTCGAAATATCAAGAGGAATTTTAATCAGGGAATTGAGAACTCCAATTTACTCCAAAACCACCGACTGATTGCGGCCTACAGAAAAAACAGAAATTTACAGGACTATCTGGTCAAAGCAAATTAAAACCTCTGGGTGACCCTAAGTTCTTGGAACACGGGGAATTTTTTCAGCACCCGCCTTTGGTGCAAAATAAACTCAACAAGAATGTTTTTAAAAACCACAATTGGGTACGGGTCTTGACACCAAAAACTGTGTTTATTTAATTTTCTGCACTGCAATGCGACATGCAGTATGTAGGGGAAACAGGAAACACAATTCGAATGCGCTTTTACCAGCACAGACACAACATCTGCAAAGGGTGCAACACACAGGTTCCAGTGACAAAGCATTTTATAGAACACTGTACAGTACAGTACAGACCTCTAACCAACCCAGATTTTACTAACAAGGTGCGTATTATCCACAGACTAATCAAGGCCATGCACCACCCTCCAAAACGTCGCTAGTGACAGTCCTCCTGTCACTATAGAGAAAATGACTCAGACCCTATCCACATTTGATAAAACCAGCATCACCAACGGAGAAGACTATAGACCTAATAACTGGTAATGCCAAAAACTGGGCTGTGACCACTCTTATCATCCTAAAAGACCACCACACAGAGACTACTGAAAAGAATGTGACAACTTACTGACCTTACGTGACCCAGACTGGACAGAGCCCTTCCAGGTTGCAGCAAACTGGGCCAGACGCAACCTGGGGAGACGCCTCCTCCCTGAGACGGTCCAGCAAGCAGAGGCCCTCCTGATCGCCAGACAGGCAGACCTGAGGCCTCCGGTCCCACCACCACCTCCTCCTGCTGCACCTGTCATAAGAGAAACCACGCCGCTGATCGAGGCCGCTCCATCACCACCTCCAGCTCCGCCTGTGCCTCGGAGGGAGCGACTCACCGTTACAGCCCAGGTACACCAGAGACCGGCCTCCTCCCTCCTACAGGCCTCCACGCCTCCCTTTCTTCCTCCTCCTCCTCCTCCCTCCTCCTCCTCAAACTGTGAAAACATTTTTATAAATACCCTGACCCCAAAAGACCTGAAAAAGAACTTCTAGAATTATTGGAAATAAATTTAACACCGCAACGATTTTGAGTTTAACGATATTTTTTTTCTACAAATCAAAGACACAGCGATGGGCAAAAAATTCGCCCCCGCATACGCCAATATTTTCATGGCAGAATGGGAAAATTCGGCCCTTCAAGCCTGCCCAAAAAAGCCCCTGTATTATTTCCGCTATTTGGACGACATTTGGGGAATCTGGCAACATGAGAGAGAGGATTTTGATAACTTTTTAAACATACTCAATAATCATAATTATTCAATTAAGTTAAAAGCCATAATTGACGCTAATTCGGTAGACTTCTTAGACACGACGACCTACAAAGGACCATCCTTCCCACAGACGGCGAAATTAGATACCAAAATCTTTTTTTTAAAAACAGACTCACACTCCCTACTTTATAAAAACAAGCTACCACCCAGACATACCTATGCGGGTATCGTGAAGTCGCAGCTCCTGCGGTTCCACCGTGTCTGGCAGCAGGGAGCAGGATTTCTTAATGGCTACCAAAGTGCTGTTTTCGAGTTTGACCACCAGGGGGTACTCGCGCTCCTTCTTAAGGAAATGCCTAAAACGTTTAAAACAGACCAAACCTGTTAACACTTTCTCTATTCTTCCTATATAACTAATTACTCTTTGTCTGCTGTAATCTTATCAGAAATATCAAGACGAATTTCTATCAAGGTATTGAGGACTCTCAGTTGCTCCAAATCATACACTTATTGCTGCCTACAGGAAAAATAGAAATTTACAGGATTACCTGGTCAAGGCAAAATTAAAACCTCTTGATAACCCTAACGTTCTCAGAACACGGGGAATTTTTTTTCAGCACCTCCCTTGGGTGCGAAACAAACATAATAACAATGTTTTTAGGACCCAATCGGGGCACCACCTTGGATACCAAAAACTGTGTGTATCTAATTTACTGTACCACCTGTGGTATACAGTATGTGGGAGAGACAGGTAACACAATTCGGATTCGCTTTTATCAACATAAACATAATATTTGTAAAGGGACACAACACACACGTTCCAATAATAAAACACTTTGTGGATCATGGTTGGACAGCTCTGAGGGCCACTGTCCTGGAGGGCAACCCCCGCTGGTCCACACCGCAACGCAGGACGGCCGAAAGGACTTGGATCGGCCTCCTGGACACGCTCCAACCACGGGCCTGAATGAAAAATAACCCCCCTTTGTTAGCCCTGTGAGCACAACAAAAACCACTACCTGGTAATATCAGATTATTACTCACGGTTCCTCGAGGTGCTGCACCTACCATCCACAACAAGCGCTCAAGTCATTCAGAGACTTAAAGCAACCTTTGCAAGGTTTGGGATCCCGGATGAGGTGATGAGTGACAATGGTCCTCAATTCTCCAGCGCAGAATTCCAGGAGCTGGCAAGACAGCTAGACTTCAAACACATCACGTCTAGTCCTCACCATCCTCAAGGAAACGGTCATGCGGAGAGAGCAGTACAGACTGCAAAGAGAATCCTCCGACAAGAAGACCCAGTAATAGCCCTCATGTGCTACAGATCAACTCCCTGTGCCACTACGGGAGTCAGTCCAGCAGAACTGTTAATGGGGAGAAAGATCAGAACAACACTCCCCACATTAGAGAAGAACCTTCAACCTAAATGGCCCAACAGAAAGACTGTTAAACAGAAAGATGCTGGTGAGAAGGCAAAACAAGCTTTCTACTACAATCGCAGACATGGAGCCAGACCTCTTCCACCACTACGAGCTGGAGACACAGTCCTCACCAAGCTGGATCAGGAAAGGGCCTGGGTGACACCAGCAGTCGTTTCAAAAGAGTGTGTGACTCCAAGGTCATACACCATCAACACATCACAAGGAGCAGTGTTGAGGCGGAACCGCCGCCATCTCCGGGCAGATCTTTCTTCACAACCTGCCCAAGACACACTACTTTCATCAGCTGAGAGTACAGGAGTGATTTCCCAGCAAGGAACTGTTATCACTCCAGAGACTGTTTCTTCTAGTCCGAAGGAACTCACAAGACACACACACACCCCTGCACAGACATCAGGACAGTATCGAACCAGAGCTGGACGACTGTGCAGACCAGTCAACAGGCTAGTCCTGTAGACAGACACTGATGTGTCAACCATATGGCCTTTGGGGGGGATTGGGAAAACAGAAGACAATTTTTTTTTTTGAAAGAATGAATGAAATATGTAAACTGAAAATCATCTTGTGATTGCGAAAGTGCCTTGGTTAAGTTTAATGTAATAATATTTGATTTAGTAATTTACAGATGAGTTAAGTAAATAGCATTTCGAGTTTGATATCTATTATTATTATTATTACAATTTATGGCATCTTGTGTGGATTACCTAGATAGAGGGAAATGTTTTCAGGGTAAATGTATTTATTATAGAAATAGAATTACAACATGCTAAGGATACATGTTTGAATATGAAATATTTTCTGGCTGTTACTCTATGTGTTTATTGCATTTATGTTATTGAGGATAATTTAAAAGGGGGAGATGTCATATTATCGTTATAACGGAACTAATGTTTGCCACAGCAACTGGAACATTGTAGCGCGGAGCAGTTAATGTGTCGTTGCCTGGGGTTACGAGGACGCTCTTCTTAATGGCGGTTTGTTTAGATGTTTGCGCTGTTATTAAAGTAAATATCAACGGAGTAAAGCCTACCTACCCCCGAATCATTTTACAAAATGAACCTGTTTTCTTTCTTTGTATTTGTCAACAGATGGTGTTACCTGTACTCCTGGATGTGAATTTTGACCTTGACCTTTGACCGGTGTTGTCTCCATCGCCTGTTCATAGTCCTCCAGAGGGGCCCAAATCATGGCCAGACCTTCTCGCCACCCGGCCCTGAGCTGATCCCACTCCAGGCCCTAACCCTAAAACACAACCCCTGGGCCTTATTCTCAATTCTGATTGGCCTCTATAACACCTGACCCTGACATCTTGACCCTAAACTTAACCAATTTTGGACCCCCGGCCCTAAACTTAAACCAATTTGGACTCCCGGCCCTAAACCTAACCCCTTCCCCTGCCCCGGCCCTAAACCTAACCTGTGGGGACCCCTGTCCCTAATCCAGACCCTGAGGGGCCTTTTGAATCCCTGACCTTGGCCTCTGGACCCTTACCATAACCAATTTGGTCCCCCCGGCCCTAAACCTAACCAATTTGGCCCCCCGGCCCTAAAACCTAACTAATTTGGGCCCTCTGCTCTAAACCCAACCCACTGGGACTCCTGGCCCTAAACCTAAGGCCAGTGTTGTATAGTAACGAAGTAAAAATACTTCACTACTGTACTTAAGTATATTTGGGATACTTTGTACTTTTCTGGAGTTGATTTTTTTTTTTACAACTTTCACTTTTACTTCACTATATTTCCGAGCTTAATTGCATACTTTTACTCCGATATATTTTCAAAGTCCCATTTCGTTACTCGTTACAAAAAAAAAAAAAAAAAATGAAACAAAACAAAGAAATTAAAGGAAACAGTGTTTTGGCTCCGCCCCACCCTCACTGTCTGACGCAGCAAAGTTAGTGCATGCCCGGGCTTGTTGGCAATGGGCTATATGCACTGGCGATCATGACGTATTTCCGGTTAAATCTCAGGATGGCTGTAAACATCCGGTTATCGTAGAGTAATGTGATGTGCTACCAGTTACTGTATGCTACCATCGAATGTTTGTCGTCAGAAGACCCAAAACTGTTCGTTTACGTTGTTGTTGTGTTGTTTATGTCAATGTTTTTACTTGTACGTCTTGGCTGATAACATGACATGTCCTTTCAAAGGCGACCAGATAGCTCTTGCCACCACTGCTGTGTGCCGTAATGCACAGTGTCTGCAATATGCAATTCTTTTGATCGTTTTATTGAACATTGTTTGTGTACAAATAGTTTACTAAAAATAAAGATTTTGGACAACTCACTCCTTGACTGGCACGATGGCAGCGAGTAGTGATTTCTACATGATCACGTATCAAAATAGTAACATTAGCGCCCGTACCATTCCCATTCAAAAGGCCATTTGACCAAACAACGACAACACGAACAAGCTTAAAAGTGGCGCTTCAGACGTAATTATGCTTTTAAACGAAAGTTTGACTCGGGTACTTTCACAAAACGCCATAGGATGCATCTGGGCGAAAGTCATTATGCTTTAAAACACCCAAACTACGATTCTAGCTCAGGCTAGCTAGCGTTAGCAAAGCTTCAACGTTGCAAAGAAATGAAGACACGTAAAATTTGAAGCCTTTGTCTAATTTGGTACGTGGTGTTCTGGATGCCCGGACGATCCTCTGTATATCGTTAACAGATACTTCGGCAACTCCAGCAAACACCTTGTGAACGTAGTATCTGCTATCGTAAATGTCGACTGTCACTGTCTAATTCATGTAACCGGAAATGTCACATCATCCTGACGCCAATGCGGAAGTGATGCGTGGTTAGAGTAGAGCCCATTACCTTTGCTTAGCCTACATTGACAACACCTGCGAGTCTCGCAGTCAACAATGGAAGAAGAAGAGGAGACGCCAGACACAGCGACAGCGACAACGTCGACTACAAATGAAGGGGAACCACAACCCGACGAGCACCCGTGGCCTTATTTGAGCCGTTTGTTTTCATTTTCCGATGTCAGGGATTCATCGTACCGGATGAAGTGCCTGCTATGCCTTCCAAGAAATGTGGAGATCCTATCATACAGGAACTCTCCGTCCAACCTGAAGAAACATATTGAGGTAAGTGGGTTTCATGAAGTTTATGCAGTCAGTATGTATGATGGACATTACATGGACTTATGTGGAATTCTGAGCATAACCTGAAGGAATTAACTTCGTGTGCGGCAGCGTTTCGTTTCCACATGGCTGTAGCAGGCTAGCCTTTTGGGTCTAGGGAAGGAAGAAGCGTGCTATAGGCCAAGTGAAACGATAGCGATAGGCATGCATGTTAAAAACAAAACATTTAACGTGTACTACTTTTACATTTTGCGTATTAGCGTATTATTTATCCATTTGTCTTTGTCGTCCAGTGCGACCTGTCCCGCCAGCGTGTGTGTGTGTGTGTGTGACTGTGTGTGTGTTTAATTAAACCGGCAAGTTCTAGTTTAAACTTTCGTTGTAAATCCCAGATGCGTCAAACAATTTATACCGTGTCAATTATCTTAATTGTACAGCCGCAGTAATTTTAAACAAAATAATACTATGATTTTATTTATTTTAAACTTTAAAGCCATTAGCCCCCCCCCCCCTCTTTGTAACTGGGTGAGGCAATTTGTTTCCAGGTTGACATTTAATTTCATTTTCTTGTCTGTTTTAGAGAAAGCATCCGCACCATCTTCAAAAATATGTTGAGTTGACCACAGCAAAACGAAAAAGGGCCAGTGGACCACCCACCCCCAGCAGCAAGCAGACCACATTAACCCAGACCGTGTCCATGACCCCTCAGAAGACCGTTGACAAGGCCATTGTGAATTATGTTGTACATGGGCTTCGACCTTTCTCAATAGTTGAGCAGGAACCCTTCAGAGAATTTGTCAGTGACCTCGTCCCTAATGCCAAAATGATGTCCCGGGTGACTCTCACCTCCAAGATTGAAGATGTCTTCAACAAAATGTAAGCAGCTCTGATTGAGACAATGAAGGGGGTCGAATACATCGCTACTACTACTGACTGTTGGTCAGTCAGAAGGCGAGGGTTCATTGGGGTTACGGCACACTGGATTGACCCGGAGAATCTCGAGCGATGTTCAGCAGCCTTGGCGTGCCGGCAGCTGAGAGGATCCCACACGTTCGACCGATTGGCCAATGCTTTGAATGACATTCATGCAGAATTTGATATTAGAGGCAAGATAGTGCGAACAACCACTGACAACGGTTCAAATTTTCTGAAGGCCTTTCGTGTGTTTGGGGAAGACGAAAACAACAATGAAGAAGTTGCTGAAGAGTCTGCACAGTCTGAAGAGGAAGGGGATGGAGCAGATGAGGAGGAAGATGTGGAGTACATTGACACAGCAGCTCTTCTGAATGAAGATGATGGGTTCGAATTTCAGCTACCGAGACACCAACGCTGTGCATGCCATCTCCTGAATCTTATCGCCAGTGAAGATTCCTCTACTGCAACCTCCAGCGACGCATACAAGAAGCTGCACCATGCAACATTTGGAAAGTGTTATGGCCTATGGAACAAATGTGGAAGATCCACACTTGCAGCTGAGCTGATTGAAGATGTCTGTTCCCTTCAGCTTCTAAGACCAAATAAAACGAGATGGAATTCCTTGTTCATGGCCGTTGAACGCCTGCTCAGGATTTCTAAAGAGAAGGGAGAAGCAGCGTTGAGAGCCATTGCCACTGACCTGAAGGTCCCAATGTAAGTAGGCCGAAGATTTAAAAATGATGAGATAAAAGTGGAATGACTGCTCCATATAATAGAGGTTTAATGCATCACAGACGCTGTTCACTTCCTATCATGCATAATTTTTTGTGTGTGTTTGTGTGTGCGCAGGTTCAACCCAGCCGAACTCGCATTTCTGACAGAATATGCTGCTGTAATGAGCCCTGTCGCCCAGGCAACCAACATATTGCAAGCAGAAACCAAGGCACAAATGGGGTGGCTGCTTCCTACAATTCAACTGCTGCAGGTCAAACTCGAGAAGGTGAAGTTGCAGCTGAAGTACTGCAAGCCTCTTGTTGATGCTTTACAGTCTGGAATTCAGAACCGCTTCGGCACATGTTCATGGATGCCGAGCTGGTTGCAGCTGCAATTCTTCTTCCAAAATTCCGGACGACATGGACGAAGGATGATGCTACCATTAAAATGGGTAAGGCATACATATACTGTACTTAAGTTTGTCTATGCCTTGACAGTTAGTATCAACATATTGGGTTTGCATATTGGTTGGTGCATGAAAAGGAACATGGGGAGAGAATCAAATGCTTTAATGTTTCACTTGTTCAGGCAGAGATGACATGGTAGAGTTGCATTAATAAGTGCTATAACTAGGGCTCTAAATTAACACCCGCCGACCGGCCAAATTCTGGTAAATTCAGTTTGGCTGGTAGAAAATGAAGCTTAGTAGCCACTTTCACTGGTAGTGAGTGGATGTCTGACTAGTGCAAATCAACGAGCCAAATTTAGCTAGTGATGAGAAGTTGACTTATATCCCTGGGTATAACCCTTCTTTGTTTTTACATTTCAGGAATCAATTACATCAAGCAGCATATCGAGGATCCCTCTATGCAGCCAGGTGATGTGATCAGGTCGAGTTCATCAGACGAGGATGACTTCTTCTCTTCTCTGCAAGCATCATCAAAGACCCAAGATGGCGTCAAGCAATTTGATGCCTACCTCTCCTGCTCCGCTGACCACATGGACCTGCTTAAGTCCTTTCCTTCTGTCTGCAAGTTGTCTGTCAAACTCAACACGCCCCTCCCAGCGTCGGCAGCATGCGAAAGGCTCTTCAGCATAGCAGGCCTTGTTTTCAGCCCACGAAGAGTACGGCTAAATTCTAGGCATTTTGAAAGCCAGCTGCTTTTGAAGATGAACAAAAAGTTTTACAGTTTCAAGTGATCATGGGGTTATGAGCAAGGACGCCCTCAAATAAGGTTTAAGTTGAAGAGGGAGAAAAGTAAAGGCCAAGGGCAAAGGTGTGTGGGGGTTGGGATGAGGGGCTTGACTTTGCAAAGTTGGTTCTATGTAAAATGTTAAGATTTTGGCTCAAAAGTGCAAGAAGGGTAGCAATAGTGTTTTCTGTGACCTCATTTCCAGCACTTTTTTAAGAGTTTACAGGGGGTTTCAAACTGATCTCCTCTCTTCTGCCAATTTGTGTTTTGTTAAAATAATGCCAATTGGTTTTGTGTACCTCTAGTTTTAAAGTGCAGTAATGGCAGCTTTTCCTTGCTTGGTGATTCGCCTCACTTTCAATGCTGACTTTTTTTTATTTTTAAAAGGTTTACAAAAAGGGCTTTCAAACTGGACTCCTTCACAAGCCAGATAAGCTTCAGTTTTCTCCCTATTTGACTTGTATTGATGTGATGCCATTGGTCATGTTTGTAGAAGGAAAAAAAAAATCTGCACTTGCCACCTTTCTATTAATGGTGTGATTCGCACTGTTGTGCAATGTTCTGGGCTGACATGTGAGAAATGGTTTACACGGATCAACTGGTCCTAACTGGTAGCCTCATAGTGTACTTGACCAAGTAAATCATAATAAAAAAAAAGGAACTTCAGACTGCCTTTGCTTGTTATTTACTTTTACTTGTACTTTTAATTACATTACTTGAGTACATTTATTTTTACAGTAGCCTACTTGTAATACTTAAGTGCAAGAAATTTCAGATACTTTAAGACTTTAACTCAAGTAATATTTCAGTCAGTGACTTTGACTTTTACCAAAGTCATTTTTTGGAGAGCTACCGATACTTTTACTTGAGTGTGATTGTTAAGTACTTTATACAACACTGCCTAAGGCCCATGAACCAGGCACGTGACCTCCTGACCTTTCCCTGACCCCCTGATTCCAACCTTAATCCCCCAGACTGGAGGTAGGGATGAAGGACTGTGCCTTTGAGCATCATCGTTTACGAAAGTAAAGACGTAAAGGACACAGCTCAGCTTTTAATTTTTATCAGAGGGATTAATGACAACTTTGAGATAACAGAGGAGTTTTTGGCCATGGAGTCCCTGAAGGGGAAAACGAGGGGAGAAGATTTGTACAACAGCGTGTTGGTGGCAATGGAAAGGCACAAGCTACCCTGGAGTACGCTCATCAACATTAGCACAGATGGATCGCCAAATCTGACTGGAAAAAACGTTGGATTCCTCAAAAAAATCCAGGATCGGGTGAAAGAGGACAACCCTGCACAGGAAGTAATTTTCTTACACTGCATAATCCACCAGGAAGCATTGTGTAAAAATGTATTGCAGCTAGAACACGTAGTGAAGCCAGTTGTAAAACTCGTGAACTTTATTCGAGCAAGGGGACTTCAGCATCAGTTTACTACATTTCTTGAAGAAACTGACATCGTTCACCAAGACTTGCTTTACCACTCTAATGTCCGCTGGTTAAGTTTGGGGAAAGTGTGTCAACGAGTGTCTGAGCTCAAACAGGAGATTGTCTCATTTTTGGAGCTACTTGAGAAAGCTGACGATTTTCCTAAGCTGACTGACACAGATTGGCTTTGTGATTTAGCTTTTGCTGTGGACATACTGAATGAGCTGAGCTACAAGGGAAAGATCAGTTTGTCCATGATATAGGGCTGCACAATTAATCGAATTTTAATCACGATCACGATTTTGGCTTTCCACGATCAAATTTGCGTGATCGAGCTATATTTATAATGCGTTATTACATTCATAGAATGCTCCACGTCAACAGGTTTTTTTGTTTGTTTGTCTTTGCAAAGCCAATCTAGCGCTCCGTAAACCACGGTCTGATCACGTGCCTCCATGAGCCAGTCAGAGTGGATCCCTGCACCGCGCAGTGTAGTTTCTACATGTGTGACAGAGACCAGAGTAACGTGGGGGAAATTTCGCAACAGATAGCAGTCGGTCATAAGGCCAGACCGGCTGACAGTCTTGCCTGGGCCCGGGACGAGATAATCTTTTACGTGTTGTGTCGAGCTTTTATACAAGCGAATGGACGTTAACATTAGTGGTACAATACGTTACGAGGCTGGTAAACGTTGGCTGCGCTGTTTCTTACATTGCTCTACGTTCACTTTAGTCCCAGCTTCACCGTCACCACCTTTATTTAAATATTTGTTAAGAAAATCTTTAAAGGCCTCTAGTTTCTTCTTCTCTTTTCTGAGAATCGGACTTGTGTTGACCGGAAATTTTGAGCGTACGGAACTCAAACGGCAACATCAAATTTTTATCAGTGGCCAAACCATTTTTGTGTTGGGAATGGGGGTTCTTGACCACTATTCCAAAGACAATTAGTAAGAAAACAAATAAAAGGCTTTTATGTAACTCCCACAAATATATCTATTTTTCCCACAAATAGGCCTATTTTAATATTTTTTTTTTTTTTTTTTTAATTATTCCATAATTTAATGAGAGTCCAGTTCTGGGCCCTACCTCTACCCTGGGCCCGGGACAGCAGACCCGTTTGTCCTGTACATAAGGCTATAAACAGTCTTAACAAAGCAGCAGAGGCCGAAGCGGAGGGGCTTGTCCCGAGGTCGGATCGTCCATTGTGTGGAAGCATTTTGGGTTTAGCGTGCAAAATATGGATGTGAAAGCAGTTAAAATAGACTATGTGACAATAAAATTTGTTTTGGTTGAAATAAACAAATAATCGTGATAATTAATTGTGATCTCAATATTGATCAAAATAATCGTGATTATCATTTTGGCCATAATCGTGTAGCCCTACCATGATATGTACACAAACATCAGAGCCTTCAAAACCAAGCTCGCCTTATTCTCAAAGCAAATGTCAAACAAGTCATTCGCTCATTTCCCCACACTGGTGACACTGAAAGAGGCTCCTCGACATTATGTTTTATATGTTTTTTATTATATATATATATATTATATTTTTAAAGTCAATGTGGCCCCTGAGCCAAAAAGTTTGCCCACCCCTTGACTATAATCTCCGAGCTGTAATTCGATTTGTCTTCTTGCCGCCCATGCCCATCTCACTGTGGCGCGAACAATACATGACGTCAAGTGCGAATGTGTCTCAAAAGTTAAAATGAGACACATTCACCACAGCCTCATGAGTTGGCATGAGCTTTCTAAAATAGAAAGTAACGTTACGTTAATGTCTTCACTTACCTCAATTTCTTTATGTAATGCCTTGAGATGTCTCAAGTTTGTTGTTTTCTTCCCTGCGATTTTGTGGCCGCACTTCTCCCTATCTTTCACCTCCACAAGACATTCGGTTTTATTTTCCACTTCGATGTATTTAAAGTTTTTCCAAATGTCTTCTCTTCTTCTTCTACCAAAGACCCCCCCCCGGCTGGTTGGCCATCATTCTCTTTCTTTGTCATGCTAGTACTCAGTCACAGACTCACTGGAGCAGAGCATCTTCTAAATAATGCCGCGAGTGGAGCTTGAGGAAGTGACGTCGCCTGCGAGAGAAACGGGCTCTGGACACAGGAAACAGAAAAACTACAAAATAATAATAATAACGCGACTAAACAAAATAAAATAGCGTAACATTTCGTCTCGTCTCGTTTTGGTCAACGAAAATGGAGAGACATTTTAGCATAGTTTTTATTTTGTAAACCACATTTAGTCACGTTTTTATTCGTCAACAATATTGCAATATACATTTAATTGTAGTCATCGTCGCATGACCAGCATTTACGTTACGTCTCGTCTCGTTTTAGTCACGTGATAAAGGTTTGTTGGCGACAATATTTAGTCATAGTTTTCGTTGACGAAAGCAACACTACCTGTAGGAAATGTTATTTGAACACATGAAAGCTAAAACATTCCCTTAACTGAAATGCAGTATGTTCTACTCTTAGTTCCTGCTCTGGGACTGTGCTGTCTGTGGCTGTCTGGCACTTTAACAATAAATGAAATAGTTACAGTTAGGCCCAGAAATATTTGGACAGTGACACAATCTTTATGATTTGGGCTCTGCATGTCATCCAGAGGTCGACCGATAGTGGATTTTTGAATGCCGATAGTTTGGAGCAGGAAAAAAACGATAACCGATTAATCGCCGACCCCCCCCTCAAAAAAAAGAAAAAAATTCTGACTTTATTACCAACTGATTAAATAAATATCCAAATATAAAAAATCTCAAAGTGAAAATAACAGAACATAATAAATACAGAAATCTGGATAACTGAACACCTAAATGAATAAACAAATCTGGAACTTATCTTAGCCATACTCTTAACAGTCCTGTTCTTTATTAAAACTAAAGAATTTACAAGGAATTCCCAAATTTTAAGATTCATGGCAAACTAAGATGAAGAGACTACACACAGACAGCTTTCATTTTAGCCTGTTAACAAGCTAACTGTTGTTAGCTTAACAAGCTCATGTAGGCTAAATCATGCCGGTGGAGATGTGGCTGTTAATGCTGAAATATGATGCACGTTTATGCTTGTTGAACTAGTGGTACTTATTGCCTCTGCGAAGGAGGTTATGTTTGTTAACTTTAAACTTGTGAAGGTTTTATTTCACTTACACTGACACGTGTTGTCGTCCAGTCGACTTGTGTTCTCCACAGATCACTTAACTCCTCTCTGCTGCCGCACACGCTGCGTTTCTCTCTCTCTCTCTCTCTCCCATACTCTCTCTCTCTCGCTGTGTGTGAAGAGCAGTCCCGCCCCTCAGTGATCAGAGCGACAGAGCGGAGGGTTTTTTTTTTTGTTTTTGTTTTTTTTTTTCAGAGAGAGACCGAGAGCAGTGCTGGGAAGAAGCAGTTAAATTGGTTTGGCCGACCTCTATCACATTGGGTCTGAAATGAAACAACTACAACAGAATTAAAGTGCAGACTTTAAGGTTTAATTCAAGGGGTTGAACAAAAATATATGATTAAACATGTAGGAATTGTAGCCATTTTTATACAAACGCTCCTCATTTCAGGGGCTCAAAAGTAATTGGACAAATAAAAATAACCCTAAGTAAAATGTTACTTTTCAATATTTTGTTGAGAATCCTTTGCAGGTAATGACTATCTGAAGTCTGGAACCCATGGACATCACCAAACGCTGGGTTTCCTCCTTTGTGATGCTTTGCCAGGCCTTTACTGCAGCTGTCTTCAGTTGTTACTTGTTTGTGGGTCTTTCTTGCTTTAAAAACTCCTGGGTTTCTTTTGCAGTATGTTTTGGATCATTATTCATCTGTACTGTGAAGTGCCATCCAATCAACTTTGCTGCATTTGGCTGAATCTGAGCAGAAAGTATAACCCTATACACTTCAGAATTCATCCGGCTGCTTCTGTCTTTTGTCACATCATCAATAAACACAAGTGACCCAGTGTCATTGGAAGCCATACATGCCCATGCCATCACACTCACTGAAAAAACGAACTTTTAGGTCTAGTAATATATATCAAGAAAACAGTCATAATATCTACATTATAATATTAAGTTTCAGTGACAACATAATTAAATTGTGAATATATACATATTTTTTCCATGTAATAAACGTACTGCAAGATAAGAGTACGATTTGTCATACATTTTCTAGTAATATTTACTCATTTCATAGTCCTTGCGCATAAACCTAAAAATATGAAATACATTTTACTCGAAAATGCAGCCCGCTTGAAATCTGCGCATGCGCAATGAACAACGGGCCGCGCATGCTCCTTGGACCAGTTACCGCCAACAGAGATCCAACGGATCACCGTCATCTGAATGGCGTTTGAATTTACTGCACAAAATTTCTTCACCGTGCTAAGAGGTGAGTTTAAGATACGTCCATTTATGTTTGCTGTAGTAAGACGTTAATATTAGTTGTTTTATTTCATCCTATTTGACTTTTTCGCTTTACCCCACCCCATACCCCACTGTGAACTTAAGGACGGTTGGCGGCAGTCGCTTGTCACCTGTATGATTAAGTACGGATATTAATGTATTAATGTCTTGATAAATGTTTTTATGTCGATAATTACTTATGACTTGCTGTAGACTTGTAATGGCGTGCAAAACTCTTCGGAGTTTGCTTCGTTGTGTATATCAGTTCGGTAATGTTATGAGTAACGGAGTGACGTTACCGAACTCCGTACTTTTACAGCCTCGGCCGTTTTTACCGATTCACTTTAGATGTGTGTAGTACCGTGGCGGGCGGGCGGCGGACGGGAGGACGCACCGTCACCGTGACCGTCAGCGTCAGATGCAGAGGGGGAGAGCGACTGAGAGAGATCAGGGTGTAGAGCAGGGGGCTTAAACGTTTTACAACAGGTATATATATATATATATATATATATATATATATATATATATATATATACAGTGGGGGAAATAAGTATTTGATCCCCTGCTGAATTTGTAAGTTTGCCCACTTCCATAGAAATGATCAGACTCTGGTTTTTATGGTTGTTTACTGGTTATGGGTATAGACAGAATATCAATCGAAAATGCATAAAAAACACACAATCTAAAAGTTATAAATTGTTATGTATTTTATTAAGGGAAATAAGTATTTGATCCCCAAGCACAACACAAGTCAGTACTTTGTAGAGAAACCTTTGTTGGCAAGCACAGCGATGAGACATTACTTGTAGTTGGTCACCAGGTTTGCACACAGCGCAGGAGGGATTTTGGCCCATTCATCTTTACAGACAGTCTCTAAATCCTTCAAGTTTCTTGGCTGCCTCTTGGAAACTCAGAGCTTCAGCTCCCTCCACAGGTTTTCGATCGGGTTAAGGTCTGGAGACTGACTAGGCCACTCCATGACCTTAATATGCTTCTTCTTGAGCCACTCCTTTGTTGTCCTGGCAGTATGTTTTGGGTCATTGTCATGTTGGAAAACCCACCCACGAGGCATCTTCAGTGTTCTTGCTGAGGAAAGAAGGTTTTTGTCCAAGATGTTACAGTACATGGCTGCATTCATTGGCCCCATAATGCGGTGAAGTTGCCCTGTACCCTTTGCTGAAAAACAGCCCCAAAACATGATGTGTCCACCTCCATGCTTAACCGTGGGTATGGTGTTCTTTGGGTCATACTCACGTTTTTTCATCCTCCAAACACGGCGGGTCGAGTTAATGCCAAATAGCTCAACTTTGGTTTCGTCAGACCACAGCACTTTCTCCCAAGCCTTCTCTGAGTCATTTAGATGTTCACTGGCAAACTTAAGGCGGGCCTGTACATGTGCCTTCTTGAGCAGGGGGACCTTGCGGGCACTGCAAGAGTTCAATCCATAACGGCGCAGTGTGTTGCCAACTGTTTTCTTGGTGACGGAGGTCCCAACTGCTTCCAGATCATTAACAAGCTCCTGCCGTGTTGTTTTAGGCTGCTCCCTCACCTTTCTCATCATCATCCTCACTCCATGAGGCGAGATTTTGCGGGGAGCTCCAGACCGAGGACAGTTGATGGTCCTTTTATGGGTCTTCCACTTGCGAATAATGGCACCAATGGTTGTCACCTTCTCACCAAGCCTTTTGCTGATGGTTTTGTAACCTATACCAGCCTTGTGCAGGTCTACAATCTTGTCCCTGACATCTTTTGACAGCTCTTTGGTCTTGCCCATGGTGCTGTAGAAGTTGGAATGTAAGAAACTGATTCTTAGAGCAGGTGTGCTTTATATACATGACGAGTTAAGATCAGGAGTATTGGTATTTAGTTGACTGAGCACGGCTGTGTGCCACATGCGCACCAGCCAATCTGTAGGAGCCTGAATTCTAAGTGAGTTGTTGGGGATCAAATACTTATTTCCCTTAATAAAATACATAACAATTTATAACTTTTAGATTGTGTGTTTTTTATGCATTTTTGATTGATATTCTGTCTATACCCATAACCAGTAAACAACCATAAAAACCAGAGTCTGATCATTTCTATGGAAGTGGGCAAACTTACAAATTCAGCAGGGGATCAAATACTTATTTCCCCCACTGTATATATATATACTAGTATTATGTAGTTTGTTAAAAAAAAATACATACGAGAAGAGAGGAAAAAGAATACGTCTGCACACTGTTCAATATGCTCCCAAAAAAAATTTTTGGTAACACTTTACTTGACAGTGTCTACATAAGAGTGACATGATACTGTCATAACTGTGACATGACACTGTCATAAAAGTGTCATAATCTTTATAAACATGTCATAAACTTCTATGACCTCTGTCATTAAGTGTCATTCGTTTTTTGTTATGACAAGTTGACATTGCTTGGGCTGTCTCGATTATGACAATTTGACATTAATCAAAGTGACATTACCAGAAGTTGTCTTGGTCATGACAAGTTGACATTAAATATGTTTGGGATGTCTTTGTAATGACAACTTGATATTAAGCAGGATGACATTACCAGAGGATGTCTTTGTCATGACAGCTTGACATAAACAGAAAATCCGCTTTTTGTATTCACGACATGTTGACATAATGATTATTATAATCAGATGTGCAAGATCAGAGAACAATTCTAGCGTGTGTATGTGACATGATATTTCACAAAACTGACTGTCATGACACCATTATGACAGTGTAATGAATACATTCTGTGACCTAAGTAAAGTGGTACCATTTTGATTTATAATTAATATATCATGAAGGATAATTGCTGTCATGACACCATTATGACAGTGTAACGAATACATTCTGTGACCTAAAGTAAAGTGGTACCATTTTGATTTGTAATTAATATATCATGAAGGATAATGGCTGTCATGACACCATTATGACAGTGTAACGAATACATTCTGTGACCTAAAGTAAAGTGGTACCATTTTGATTTGTAATTAATATATCATGAAGGATAATGGCTGTCATGACACCATTATGACAGTGTAACGAATACGTTCTTTGACCAACTCAATTTTTATATCAAAGTTTTAGTGTTAATAAGTTGTCAAATTACTCCATTTAAGTTGATATAACTCCTTTCTTTTACTTTCCTTCCAGAAAAGTCAATGCAAAATGTTACCTCAAATTTGCGTATAAGTAACTTATTTCATTTAAGTCAGAATAAATTAGACATGGCAATTCCAGTTTTACTGTCAAAATGTATTTATTGTAACCAACATCAATATCAATAACAATTTTTATCACAGCAATATCAGGTGAAGGATGCGGTAAACACTAAAGCCCTGCCAAATATATACACTTGAAGATCAGAAACCATCTGATCAACATTCACTCAGTTCACCTTGTGAAAAATACCCGATATTGTGAGTAGATCAGCCCCATTAGCAAGGCACAGGCTCTGGGTTGATCTACGTCTTCCAGGGCTTCTGTTCCCTCAACCACAGTCCGTGCGCTGGCTGGATCTGACCGATGTGGCACCTCTGGTTACAATGATCTTCAACACTTCAGTGGTGAGATCTCCATCAACCTAGCATAAATAGGTCATAATCAATGTCAGAATTAAACACATAACAATTAAAAACAAGACTAACACAAAGTATAGTTTTTCTGTGTTGGAATTACCTACCAAATGCTTCTTAAAGAGATTATCCTCCTCTTCTCCGAGGTACACCACCAATCCACAGGTTGCAGCCTCTGCTCATTTCCACAGCATCATCCTGTGAATAAGATGACAAAAATGAAAAACTACTCCTCCCCAAAATGTAATAAATACCACACATAGCAATACAAAACTACTTTGCTCATGCACACACAGAAATAGTAATATTTCTTCAATCATTTCGATTAAGGCACTAAGGCCCATTAACGGCTAATGGTTAGCGCGTCTCTGTTAATTTATCATTATTAGCGTTAGCGGCTAACGGCTAACGCCTTTCCACAACATATTCCTTAGCTCAAACCTGTATCTGCAAACAGGGGGCTGAAGATTAATTCCCGCAGCAGTTCTGGGACCGCAAGTTTAGGCACCTTATAGCCGACTCAACGCACTACATTAAACATTAAAAGTTAAGTTACTGTGAAGCTTTTAGCTAGCTAGCTAATACATTCAAAGCATGCTGCGGACATTTCAATTGTAGAGTTGTGTAACTCGACTGAGCGCTTATAGTTACTTGCTGTTGCACATAATATTAATAAAATAAAATATATATATATTTACTCACCAAGTAATGTTAATCCAACCTTGACCTTCACTCCTTAGTCTTTCCCTGGCTGTTGCTGGTGCAGTCTGACAGCATAAGACGACCTCTTCTTCTTCTTCTTCTTCTTCGGTGTTTTACGGCAGCCGGCATCCAAAAAGTTGCATTGCTGCCATCTACGGGACTAGCACCTTAGTGCACTGTATTTGGCTATATACAGTAATCCAGTATCTATTAAAAATGTGAAAAAACAACATTTTTCCCTCCCGCTTGACCCTACTTCTAATATATTTTTCAATGTTACTTCTTTCAAACCAACTTCATGCAATTTTCTGATAAGATCTTGTCTTTGGAGGACGTAATTTCTACAATAAATCAAAACATGTTGTACCGTCTCAGGTTGTTTTCCTAAAATAAATAAAGTGCTGTTCAGAAACGTGTTCAGAATTTTTTAAAAATAAAAATAAAGAAATTGAAATAAGTTATCAACTTAATAAAACAATGGACATGTAACTTATTGTGTATTTTTATGCTGAAAAAGCTCATGTTTTTAAGTCATTCTAACTAACCTCCTGAATCATTTTTTTTTTTTTTTTAGAATAATCATTATGTCAACATGTCATGAATACAAAAAGAGGTGGGTTTTCTGTTTATGTCAAGCTGTGATGACAAAGACATCCTCTGGTAATGTCACCCTGTTAATGCCAAGTCATCTTAATAAGGACACTCCAAACAAATTTAATGTCAGGTTGTCATGACAAAGACATCCTCTGGTAATGTCATCCTGCTTCATGTCAAGTTGTCATTACAAGGACGTCCCAAACATATTTAATGTCAACTTGTCATGACCAAGACAACTTCTGGGAATGTCACTTTGATTAATGTCAAATTGTCATAATCGAGACAGCCCAAGCAATGTCAACTTGTCATAACAAAAAACGAATGACACTTAATGACAGAGGTCATAGAAGTTTATGACATGTTTATAAAGTTTATGACACTTTTATGACAGTGTCATGTCATAGTTATGACTGTATCATGTCACTCTTATGTAGACACTGTCAAGTAAAGTGTTACCAAATTTTTTATCATTGTATTTTTTTGTGATCCCCCCGATTGTAATTGTTGTTTGCCACTTTGAACTGTTCTCACTTTTCTGATTACTATGCCTGCCCACTTCCTTGCTGTATTTATACCCCGCCCCTGACACATGTTCGTATTTTAAATACCTGACGCAGACCCTTGCGTGGGTCAAGCGTTGTGCGTCTAGTGGGTCTGCGCACGTGCACACACATACACGCGATCAAAAGGTTTAGGTCATTGTTTTAATATGACACTTTTTTGTTCTTTTACAGGGTTACTGTAAGGAGGAGCCAGTGCTGTGGACAGCGTCACCTTTAGGAGGAGCCAGTGCTGGACAGTTAGTTTCTCTATTCTTAAGTATTTTTATTTAGAAATGATGGAGGCTTGAACAGGTCCAAGATTGACTGAACAATGCAATGAGATGGTCATGCAAAAGTTGCAATTTCAGGACATCAACACGTTTAGAGCTCTTAAAGCATTATAGATTGAAACATTTGCACACTCGGTCACTTCCCTGTTTGTACTCTGATTATCTTTGTTCCTTTAAAGGTTGGGGTGCACTTAAAACACATTTGACTCGAGATCATCCAGAACCTGAGCAGTTAGGGCAAATTGTTTCTTTTTCGTGTCTTGTTTGTAATTTGTGTGGTTTTCACACAGAGAAACAATATTTTGAACACCTTGGGACTCATTTGAAAAAACACGAAACTATCCAGTGTGTTTTTAAAGGGTGTGACTATAGCACTTATATACACTCACCGGCCACTTTATTAGGTACACCATGCTAGTAACGGGTTGGACACCCTTTTGCCTTCAGAACTGCCTCAATTCTTCGTGGCATAGATTCAACAAGGTGCTGGAAGCATTCCTCAGAGAGTTTGGTCCATATTGACATGATGGCATCACACAGTTGGCGCAGATTTGTCTGCTGCACATCCATGATGCGAATCTCCCGTTCCACCACATCCCAAAGATGCTCTATTGGATTGAGATCTGGTGACTGTGGAGGCCATTTGAGTACAGTGAACTCATTGTCATGTTCAAGAAACCAGTCTGAGATGATTCCAGCTTTATGACATGGCGCATTATCCTGCTGAAAGTAGCCATCAGAAGTTGGGTACATTGTGGTCATAAAGGGATGGACATGGTCAGCAACAATACTCAGGTAGGCTGTGGCGTTGCAATGATGCTCAATTGGTACCAAGGGGCCCAAAGAGTGCCAAGAAAATATTCCCCACACCATTACACCACCACCACCAGCCTGAACCGTTGATACAAGGCAGGATGGATCCATGCTTTCATGTTGTTGACGCCAAATTCTGACCCTACCATCCGAATGTCGCAGCAGAAATCGAGACTCATCAGACCAGGCAACGTTTTTCCAATCTTCTATTGTCCAATTTCGATGAGCTTGTGCAAATTGTAGCCTCAGTTTCCTGTTCTTAGCTGAAAGGAGTGGCACCCGGCGTGGTCTTCTGCTGCTGTAGCCCATCTGCCTCAAAGTTCGACGTACTGTGCGTTCAGAGATGCTCTTCTGCCTACCTTGGTTGTAACGGGTGGTTATTTGAGTCACTGTTGCCTTTCTATCAGCTCCAACCAGTCTGGCCATTCTCCTCTGACCTCTGGCATCAACAAGGCATTTCCGCCCACAAAACTGCCGCTCACTGGATATTTTTTCTTTTTCGGACCATTCTCTGTAAACCCTAGAGATGGTTGTGCGTGAAAATCCCAGTAGATCAGCAGTTTCTGAAATACTCAGACCAGCCCTTCTGGCACCAACAACCATGCCACGTTCAAAGTTACTCAAATCACCTTTCTTCCCCATACTGATGCTCGGTTTGAACTGCAGGAGATTGTCTTGACCATGTCTACATGCCTAAATGCACTGAGTTGCCGCCATGTGATTGGCTGATTAGAAATTAAGTGTAAACGAGCAGTTGGACAGGTGTACCTAATAAAGTGGCCGGTGAGTGAGTGAGTGAGTGAGTGAGTGAGTGAGTGAGTGTGTGAGTGTGTGTGTGAGTGTGTGTGTGTGTGTGTGTGTGTGTGTGTGTGTGTGTGTGTGTGTGTGTGTGTGTGTGTGTATGTATGTATGTATGTATGTATGTATGTATGTATTGACTTGATTTAGGACATCCTTTTTCAGGGCATTCTCTATTCTAATTTCTAATTTAGATATGTTTTGATTGCCTTACCCTGTGGCTGGTTGCCCTAACCGTAACCATTTTGAATAGAATGCCTAACCTTAACCAATTTGAATCTTAACCAGTTATTGAATCATATGCCTAATCCTTACCAACCTTATCCTTTGACCAATCACTGGGAATCTTATGCCTAACCCTAACCGATACTGTGAAGCACATGCCTTGCCTTAACCGACTCGGGTGACCTTGTGCTTGACCTCTTCCAGGAGTTTGGACCACATGCTTGCTCGTGGTGGTTCCAGGGGGATTTCCCAATGAAGTTGGAGTGGTTACACTGGATGGTTTATGTCGGCTGACCCTTCCTGAGGGCCCCTAAATTAAACATAAAAATCTATTTTGATTATTTATCAGTGAAGGAGGGAGGAGCATCCCAAACAATCTGGTTTTAAATTATAAAGGAGATAACCTGTGCCTGGGCACCTGGTAACTTTCTCTTGATGAGTGAGATTACCGTTTTTCCCCTAACCCAGTCCTTCTCAAATAGTGGGGCCCCTTGGGGGGCGCCGTGCAATGCCTGGGGGGGCACGAGTGCTTGCTCTAGTTGTATTCGATTAAAGTGTAATTGCGCATCCAGAACGTAGGTGGCAGTGGCGCTCTCATTGTGCGCTGTAATGGAAATTTTTATTTCTTTGTCTCGGCCACTAGAGACGGCCAACTTCCCCCCTTTCTAACATGAGATACTGGGCCCTTTTGTCTATGTGGATTGTGATGTCTGGACTCGGCTTTTCACTTGAGTGCAAGATCCTGCAGGATGCTCCAGGTGTAAGACACACCAACGGGGGGTCGGCGTCGCTACCTGCAATAGGCAAAGGGGTGTGGCAACACTTCCCAGTGGGGGCACCCCTGCAGCAGACAAAGGGATGCAAATGGGATGTTCCTCAGGTATAAATGTTTAGTTTTCCCCACATTCGGGGTCCTTCTTCACTTTTGACCGCTCGCGTGTTGATTGACCTTTTCTTTGCAAAGAAAATAAAACCTTGTCGGCCGGCAGAAGTCTCCATTTCATTCTTCACCAGCAGCAGCGGAAGAGGCTGAAAACTTCCACAACAATTTGGTGTCAGAAGTGGGATCCCTCGAGCGATCGTCTGGGACGGAACGCGGAAAGTGACGGGCCATCCTGAAAGAAAAACTTTCAGCCTCCAACCTCAAAATTCTTTTCTGAGAAGGGAGGGCTGACCGCAAACGCCCCAGATCGTCGCCGCTGGGATCTTCACGAACGTAAATTCAGCGAAATTCATCTGGTGAGCATTGAAATATTGACTTTTAAATTTCTTTTCTTTAAAAATTGGGTTTTAAATTCGGAATAACATTTCCGCCCCTCAGATATCCACAATCGGCGGGCTTTTGAATCACTTGTAGTCAGGACTAAGTGATTTGCTTTTTCATTCGCTTGTGGCATAGACAAAGCGATCGGTCTTCTCACTTGTCCCCTTATAGCATAAAACGAAGTGACCAGGTCTGTAATTACCTGTACCTTTAAACCACGTGATTTGCTTTTGTCGCTTGTAGCATAAACAATCGACAGGTAGGTTTTTAAAATTACTTGTATCCTCACAAAAATAAGTAATTTGCTTTTTTCGCTTGTAGCATGAACAAGCGAGGTCTTTTAATCACCTAGATCCTTCAAATAAAGTGATTGCTTTTCTCCTTGTAGCATAAACGAAGTCGACAGGTCTTTTCACTTGTTCCTCAAACCAATGTTTTGCAACCCTTTTTGATGACATTATATAATAATTCTTGTCAAAGTGTCTTGGTTATTAATTATAATTAGTGCGCCTCGACATTGTGGTTGAAAAACACTGCTATAAACAGTGGACTTTACAGAGACGTCTGTATCGTAGTATAGTTCGTGCACGGCCTCCATTTGGGTAATGGGGAGTAAAAATTCCGTCGAGATTGGATCTCCGGTAGGGCCGATAGTGGATATCATGAGAAGGAAATATGGGGACAAAAGCTTAAAATATTTAAACGATTGGACAGCTGAGTTTGGATTCCCAATAGGGGGATCCCTCAGTTTAAAAGCATTATCGATATTAGAAGAAACACTGAGGCGAAAGGAACAAGAAATGAGAAGGAAAAGTAAGATTTCTGTAAAAAAGTTATAAAATATGGAAGGTCAGAAAGAATGTCTTCAGATGTGGAAAGGGGAAGCGAAGATGCGTGATAGAAAAACACTGAAGGAACAGAAAAAGAGACTAACAAAAAGCAAAATCTCACACACAAAGGGAACACCAGACCCGCAGATCTCTTCTTTGTTTCCACAGTTGGCGGTTTTGAAGCTGGATCCAGACCTTGACGGCAACCCACCTATTCACCCTTCAGCTCCACCACCATACAAGACCACAACAACCAGCAGAATAAAAGAAACGGACTCCACCAATTCACAACAAAGAATAAATTCAGGAGCAGCTATCCTTGATGTATCCATTCCATCACAGGACCCTACATCCAAACCCTCTTCTCCAAAAGCACATAGACTGTGTCATCCGAATCAAGATGCAGTCTTCAACATGCCCATGGTTGAAGTATCTGTACCAGAAGGTGCAACGTTGGTTTTCCGCCCATGGATTTCTGCTGACATCACAGCAGCCTCACAACATCTGCCAGACTCAACAACTTCAGCTCCACTACAATACAACACCACGACAACCAGCAAAAGACGTGTCCGACACAGGTACCGGAAGAGGAAGCTTCCACATGATGCCTGTTTCCTCTGTGGTCAACATGGACATTGGAAACGTGAGTGCCCCAGAAATTTCCTTACCATCGCTGGTGGACAGAGAGGAATGAAATTGGGAAGGGGTTGCCGGAAAGGGATGGACTCCTGCTGACAAACCAAACCAACTTGTGACATTGGAAGAAGGTACTGCACCACACTCACACACACATACTGAGCAGACTAATACGCAATCTATAGAGAATCCAGACAATAGATATGCAATTGTGTCAACATATGTTTCAAACCAAAAATGAGTGGAGACTATGTGTACTCTGTTGGTTCATCAGGTTAAACAATTAGAGAGAATATCACTGTCCCACTCAAGTGAGTGGATGGGCCAGATGCAAATTTCAAACATGCATTCTTGCTCTCAAAAGTCTGTCCTACTAACCTGATGGGCAGAGACTTGATGTGCAAATTAGACCTTTGTCTGATCTCGACTCCAGAAGGTATCAAAGTTCACAGACTATCCGATCTGGAGCCAAATTTTTCACACTCTTTTGTTCACCACACCCCAGACCTACAATATACATATCAATGGAAACTGCAGTCACCAACAGCATCTGAGCTTATCACATTAGCCAGGAAAGCAGTCTTAACAGCTACAATAGATTTCAAGACACCAGAGGATCTGCACTGCACCTCTCACGTGTCACCAGGACCTGATGAACCATATGAGGAAAGTTGGCTGAGAGAAAGATCTGGTAAACTCGCACTAACACATATCTATTGGACACAACACAAATGCGCTGTATCAGTCTCACTCACACCAGGTCAATGTGATATGTATACCATGGACGATTCAGTCCCACACATCACACTAGCAAAGCACACATCAGATTAATTGGGAAGATTTGGGCTCTTTTATAAAATCCTGTCAGCACGCAGCCAATTGGCAAGAAACATCTGATCGATCTCTTTTTTATTTTTATATTATTTTAATTCTTATTTCTTTTCACCATCGCTTCAGTGTTACTCTAAGAGTTTACCATCTAGTGTGCACACTCAAAGAACAATCCAGCTGGTACCTAAAAGCACTTAAAATCTTTTTATTTTCTGTCCGAAGAACAAGCAACAGCTATTACAGCCCTACAGGTCCCTAACACACTGTGGGCTGTTGGATCACGGAAATAAACTACGCCCTGTAGCTTATTTTCCTTCAAAACTAGATCCTGTGGCTGCAGGCCTCCCAAGATGTCTCAGGGCTGTGGCCGCTGCTGAAAAGGCAGTCATGGCTTCCAGGGACATTTTGAGCTACTCTGATGTAACTCTCCTGGTTCCACATGCTGTGTCTATGATTTTACTTGAACAAAAACTTCCCATCTCTCCACAGTGCGGTGGCTAAGATACAACACCGTGTTGTTGGAAATGCCTAACATCATTATTTGCAGGTTGTCACTAATCATGGAACTCTTGTCTCACGTTCACTCCCCTTTCACTATTCTGCACAAGCTGCAGAACTTACAGCATTGACAGAGGCATGCAAGCTGGCAAGCAACAAGACTGTGACTATCTACACCGACTCTAGATATGCATTTGGTGTTGTACATGATTTTGGTACTGTGTGGAAACAATTCCACAGAGTACAATTCTTAAAATCTGATGGAAAGTCCATTCTCCACCATGACACGGTTGCAGCTCTTCTAGATGCCATTTTGCTCCCGACTTCAATCTCTGTTTGTAAATGTCTTGCCCATACTAATAACTCAGATTCTGTCTCTCTAGGGAATGCAAGAGCTGATGCTGCTGCAAAAAATGCTGCACTCCGACCCACCATCCTTAACCCTTTGCTAGTTTCGACTCAAGTCTCTATTCCAAGTTCTCTTACAGCAATTCAATCCTTTGCCACATCACAAGGAAAGATGTTATGGAAAAACTACGGTGCCACACAGAAGGAAGCAGCGTGAACCTGACGACAAACCTTGCCTGCCCAAACACTTCCTTCCCCACTTTGCAAAATTGAGACACGGGTTAGACCATGTCTCAAAAGGGGGAATGTTGGTTGCCAAAACTCAACACTGGTTCACCAAAGGTTTTTCAGTTCATGCGCAGAAGTTTTGTCAATCGTGTATGGTTTGTGCAACACAACGAAGGTAAAACCAAAACAATCACACACGCCACACACCCAACACCAGGTAGGCCATTTGAACATTTGATGCAGTCAAGTGGTAGCAAAGGCTCTGTTAACAGAAATTATTCCCAGATGGGGAATACCAACTAAACTGAGCAGTGATAATGGCCCACAATTCAGCAATAACCCAAATCAGAAAATTTCTTGCCATCGATCTCAGGCAACATTGTGCATACCACTCTGCGAGTGCAGGTGCAGTTGAACGAGAAAATGGCACGTTAAAATCAAAATTAGCAAAGTGTTGTGAGGAAACGGGGTTGCCATGGACATGTTCTAATGAATGAGAAAAAGGTCCAGAGTGAACACGACTCCTTTTGAAATTCTTTTTGGCAGACCCCCATCCCTAGGAGTGGAGCCTGTAACCAGGCCACTCCCCTCCACCGGCCTTGACATGTTGACATGCTGCAATACTGCAAAAACTTATCTTCTACTCTCTCTCAGATCTACCAACAGAGGCATTCAGCTGCTAACCGGATGGCACGGACATGAACAACACCAGGACAGATGATGCTGAGACGGACAACACCAGGACAGATGATGCTGAGACGGACAACACCAGGACAGATGATGCTGAGATGAACAACACCAGGACAGATGATGCTGAGACGGACAACACCAGGACAGACGTGCAGAGACGGACTACACCAGGACAGACCGTGCAGAGACGGACTACACCAGGACAGACTGTGCAGAGACAGACTACACCAGGACAGATGGTGCGGAGACGGACTACACCAGGACAGATGATGCAGAGACGGACAACACCAGGAGAGACGGACAACAGGAGACGAACAAGCACAAGGAGAGGACGACACAAGGAATAACTCCACTAATTTAACAACCACCAACCAGACAAGATGACAATCACAATCCAACCTCAATATTCTCAATACCCCGGCCTGAACTATGATTCTGATGAGAACATTGTGTAGATAATATTATTATTATTATTTTATTTTATTTTTTTGTTAGTTTATTCTACTTTGTTTTATTTCGTTACTTAGTTTTTCCACTTTTCTTCCCTGGTTCCTTCCAAATCAGCTGCCATGATGATACATTTTAAAGTCGCCGTGAATTTATGTGTCGGATAATTAAGTTGTGACTACGAACTTTTATTTTATTTTACCTTATTTTATTTCATATTCTTTTTGGGAAGTTAGTGATTAATCAATAATCAAAAGGGGGAATTGTAATAGAAATTTTTATTTCTTTGTCTCGGCCACTAGAGACGGCCAACTTCCCCCCTTCCCAACATGAGATACTGGGCCCTTTTGTCTTTGTGGATTGTGATGTCTGGACTCGGCTTTTCACTTGAGTGCAAGATCCTGCAGGATGCTCCAGGTGTAAAACGCACCAACAGGGGGTCGGCGTCGCTACCTGCAATAGACAAAAGGGTGTGGCAACACTTCCCAGTGGGGGCACCCCTGCAGCAGACAAAGGGATGCAAATGGGATGTTCCTCAGGTATAAATGTTTAGTTTTCCCCACATTCGGGGTCCTTCTTCACTTTTGACCGCTCGCGTGTTGATTGACCTTTTCTTTGCAAAGAAAATAAAACCTTGTCGGCCGGCAGAAGTCTCCATTTCATTCTTCACCAGCAGCAGAGGAAGAGGCTGAAAACTTCCACAACAGTGGCCTGAAGCTTGCCCTTGCTTTGGCCCGGGAGACGAGCAGCGTCCCCGTCGTCAAACGTCGCTGATGTAGGATTCACTCTCCGCGGCAGGGAGCTGATGAAATCTTCCGCCGCTTGCGCCGAGTCGAAGCTCATCTTCTGTCCACCGTGTTCCATCTTCATCAAGGCAGGGTAGAGGAGAAACGGTTCCAAGCCCATGGCTGTAGCCTTCTTCATGACGGGACTGAAGCTCTTTCTCTTTGCTGTTGTAGTCTGGCTGAAGTCAGGAAAAAACAAGAGAGTGGCGTTGTTGGTAGACTTCACTGGGTAAAATTTGCGCGCACCTTTGAGGATAGCTGATCTGTCCTGCCACCGTAGAAGTCTGAAGATCAGAGTGCGTGGTTTGCTGGTGTTAGCATCCCGGCCGTCATACACTCTATGTGCCCGCTCGATGTCAATGTCGTGACCCGCCAGTGATGGGATCCATTTCGGAAGATTTGCCTTGAGGTAGCCGACAGCATCAGAGCCCTCTGCTGTTTCTGGTAAGCCAACAATTCTGATGTTATTTCTGCGGCCCCTGTCCTCCAAGTCTGTCAACTTTGCAGTGAGCTGGTCAAACTGTTTCTTTAGATCAATGACCGATCGCCTGTCCTCTCGTGCAGCTGCTTGTACTAAATCCACTCGGTCTTGGGTGCGTTTAGCCGATGTAGCCACTCTCTCTAGTTCACCGCTAATGTCTTTAATCGCTTCGTTAGTCTTTTGTAGGTCTGTGCGCAGATCACGTAAAGCTGGAACCAAGATAGAGTCCATAGCTTCCTTAACTGCTGAGGCAACTATTGCATCCAGTGTGCTTTGTTGATCCTGAAGTGCTAGCTTTATGCCGTTAGCAATGGCCGCATCGAGGTCCTCCTTAGAGATGGCGTCTTTAAACTTTTTCTTTTGAGGCGATTGTTCAGCCTCCCTTTTTTGCGATTCTTTGCTTGACGAATTGTTCATGGTGGGATAGGCGTCGAAATATTCCGTTTATATGTAAGGATAACTTAAAATATTATAGAGGTAGAACATCACAGAAGTATGTGATGTTCTGTAATACCTCTATATCCTAGAGCCGCTATAGTATTTCTGTCTTATAGTACCTCTATAGTATGTCCGAAATTACTATAAGATTACTATAATATTTTGTCCCAGAATACTATAAGATTCCTATAGTAGCTCTCTTTGTGAATATCACTAGATAACGGGAAACTAGGATCGGACGCATGCACAATTCGGTAATCTGAACATTTAAAAGTAACGTAGTTTATACGCTGTATATAAACCTTACGGTGTTTGCTGTCATTGTCAAGTTAGATTAACTTTTCGTCTGATAATGTTAGCATTTATGCTAGTGGAATGTCAGATGATCGGACATTGTGCTTTTAAGTAGGTATCGCCACTACGTTATCAACTGTATTATTTCTGTGTTAACTTTGCACAACAAGTTCACCTAAATTTGACGGAAAGCTATCGCAAGGCTTGTGGAAGTTGCATGGCTAAATGCATCTTTTCTGTCATACCATTAGCCAGGCATAAAGGCTAATGTTAAACTGAAATGTAATGTAACGTCGGTGCCGAGACGTAACATTTTCTTTCATTTAACGTCGGTCATCCTCATGAATGTATTTTAAATTGTTTTCATATTTAGATATGACGGCCAGAAAATTTTAATATTACTTTACTTTAAGTTGGTTAAGTGCCATTAACTCCCATTGTTTTTAGGCATTTTCCTTTAGTTTTCAGTCCATAATGGCGGCCACGCTGTCACGTCATGGGGGCAAGTGTTGCATTGGAGCGTTCTATTGAGTTTCGCCTCTTGGTATTCTCAGTGTTGGGGAGTAACGGAATACATGTACCGGCGTTACGTATTCAGAATACAAATTATGAGTAACTGTATTCCGTTACAGTTACAGTTTAAATAGTTGGTATTTAGAATACAGTTACATTGTGGAAATCAATGGATTACATGACGATACTTCTGTTTCACGAGTTTATTCACTTTCTAAATAAATTAAGTCAACCCCATGAATTTCCCAGAAGCCCCAATATGAAAACGAAAAAAAGCTGCGTGATCAGTCACGATGGAGTCGGAAGAGGAGCTAGCAGAGATAGAGCTGGGACCGGCACAACAGGGCAAGAATGCGTTTTCATCGTGGAAATTCAAAGATCATTTCACCTTCAAGAAAGAGAAGGGACGCAATATAACTGTGCAGTGCAATCTCTGTTTGCCAGCAACCAACCTCCTTTCAGCATCCAAAGACTCCACCTCGAACCTAAAGAAGCATCTTAAAGTAAGTTATTTTCATTTAAATAGACAGGGATTGTTCGTCTGCTGTAGTTTTACTGGTCATCTGACTTTTTATAGTTGTATCAGGTAGCCTAGCTACCTGCTTAGTTGACGTGGGACTTAACATTCTCTTATGTGCTGATTAACTAGCCCGTTGAAAGACTGACTAGACCTGTTTGACATGCTAGCTAAAATTAACCCGTAGTAGTCTAGCTTAGACTCCGTTTAGATTTTTGTGGCATGGAGTTCGGAACTACAAATACAAAAATCTATTTGCTAGTTCAGGTACTTGTTAGTACTACTGTGGAAGCTTTTATATGTTTAAATGCTTCCACGTGGTTTTAGTTGCATGTATGCATGCTTCTGTTGTTGTTATAGCATACTCATACCACTTGGCTAGCAAAATGGGTTCAGATCAGGAGTGCTTCTAATGAACGAACCTAGGTGATGGTGGCTTCTCAGATTTTTTTTATCGGCACCTGAAATGAATCCATCACCAATTCTGAAATATTATGATTTTACTATTATCTACTTATTATGTGCAGTTAGTTACATTTAGCTTGCTGTCTTCAGTTAGGCTACTGTCTTATGTTTCCTTACATGCCAAGCCCTCCTGTGTATGAAATATGTAGGCCACGATGTGATAACATGGTATGTTGAATAGCCTAGGTGGTAGTAGACTTCACACATTATATTTAAAACAGATTATTATTATGAGTATGTGTAATGATTACTGTGAAGTGTAATGTCAGCATCAGCAGTCCTCTTTATTCTTCCCAGCATAAAACAATTTCAGTTTTATTAATTTGTGCTCTTTCTGTCTTTCTTTAATGTAGAGGAAGCATTCCAGTGTCTTGCAAAGAGCAGAAATGGCATCAGATGATGGTGGTGAACGAAGTGCCATGCCCACCACACCTCCTCTCATACAAGCAACACTCAACACTTCAGCAATCACCCAAAGGAAAGTAAACTCCTTGGTTCTTGAGTACATAATTGCAGATGTGCAGCCCTTTTCATTAGTGGAGAATGCCACATTCCGTAAGATGATTGAAGGACTTACTGGGGGTAGAACACCCATGTGCAGAAAAACAATGATGCTGCGCATTGAAAGGGGATCTCAAAATATGAAGGAGGCACTTACTGAAACACTTCAGGATGTTCAAAACGTGTGCACAACAGCAGATATATGGACGGCTCATCATAGGAGTTTCATGGGAATCACGTGTCACTGGATTGAGCCAGAGACATTAGAACGAAAGTCTGCTGCGTTGGCATGTGAAAGGATAAGGGGCTGCCACACCTATGATGTCATTGCTGCCAAGATTAGTCAGATTCATGCCGAATTCCAGATACAAGGCAAAATCAGTGCCACAGTCACTGACAATGGTAGCAATTTCGTCAAGGCATTCAGTGAATATGGAGGATGTGAAATGGATGATGAGATGGATGATGAGATGAATATCACAGATGATGTGCAGTTTGCTGATGTCTCTGCAGTTCTTCAGGGGGAGCAAGAGGAAGAGGAGCTAAACTTTTTTTTGCCACCTCACCATCGATGTGCCGCGCATACTTTGAATCTTGTTGCCACGACTGATCTTGAAAAAGCTGCCTCACAGGGTGTTTCTCGAAAATTATACAGAAGTGCAATGTCAAAATGTGCTGCAATCTGGAATAAGGCTCATCGCTCATCAAGTGCTGCTGATGCCATTGAGGAAATTGCCCAAATGAGATGTTTGGTACCTTCAGTGACTAGGTGGAGCTCAGAGTATCATGCAATCGAGAAGTTAATGAGTCTCACTGAGAGTCAGCTCAATGGAATCTGTGACCAGCTGAAAGTGGCCAAACTGCATCCTCAAGAAATAATGTTTCTAAAAGAGTACACAGCCATTCTGAAACCTCTTGCCTACTCAATCAACCTTCTCCAGGGAGAAAAGAACTGTTACTTTGGATACATAGTTCCTACCATTCTCAGCCTAAAAGCCAAGTTAGCTGAAAAGTTGACCCAAGTGCAGTTCTCAACCCACATCCTCTCAGCTGTTATAAAAGCCATTGACACTCGATTTGGGAAGGTTTTGGCCTCCCATGAGGCAAGGATGGCGGCTTCCACCATCCCAAAGTTTCGACTGTGGTGGCTTGCTGATGAAGAGAGGGGAGCCATGAAAGCATCAATGGTCCAAGAGACTCGTCTTCTTCATACAGAGCCTTCTGAGGATGGTGGCACCAGTGGAACTGCCACAGTTGGAGGTGATCCAGAAGATGATGAGAACTTCTTCACATTTGAGACAGCACCGATGACAAGTTCATCAGCGGAGGAAGAGGTGCAGAGGTATCTCCAGGACCCAGACAAGTCATTGGCTTCATTGAAGATGTATCCAATGATCAGAACCCTCTTCTTAAAATACAATACTACTCTGCCATCAAGTGCTCCTGTCGAGCGTCTTTTTAGCCAGGGAGGACTTATTTTCACTCCACATCGCAATAAAATGACTGATAAGCACTTTGAGCAGGCTCTCCTGCTGCGATACAACCGCTGGAGTGTTGACATGTAAGACACACAACACATAAAAGAATCATTATTCTTGTAAAGCCAATTGTTGTCTTTTTTTCCATCTGAGCTTTTCACCCTGTTATATACAGGATTGTGACATTTTGGATAGTTTTTTTTGCTAGCCTTTGTTGTTACATTATGGAGAAGTAATGTTTTTTTTTTTTTCCAAAATAACATTGTTTCATGTGGGTAAAATGATACTTGATTGTAGTTTAAAAAAGAGTTTCTGTTTTATTTTGATGGTCATTCTTCATGAAAGAACAGTAATAGTCAGCTGTAACTATCTTTTTTTATGGAAAACAATTGGAATGTTTAATGTTGAATGTTTCATTTTATCCTTTTATGTTTTTCATTTTATTTATTTTTATTTTAAGATGATAAATTGCAACACCTGCGTTAGATATATTAAGTAATAACAAATTCTGTACAAAAACAGAATATTTTATGTTTGTCTATTTTCCCACATTTAACAGCTGAGTAAATAAAGAAACTGAAAAGGGAAAATTGGTAAATTCTTCACTTTTTTTTAACAAATCAAAACATCTTTTGCATAAACATACCCTTATAGTCTTGTTTCTCTACAGCAAATTATAATATATAATTTGCACTTTAAGGGAGACTTGGGCCTAACACATTCAGCCAGTTGGAACAGAAGAACACACCAGAATAGGCCTGTTTAGTAAGCAGGATTTGATGGTTGCATTCCTACACTTACAAAATGCAATTCAATGTGGAAGTAATCCAAGTATTCAGAATACGTTACTCACATTGAGTAATGTAACGGAATACGTTACAAATTACATTTTGGGGCATGTATTCTGTATTCTGTAACGGAATACATTTTGAAAGTATCCTTCCCAACACTGGGTATTCTATGCTCTTTGGTATTGTCTTTATTGACGCTTGAACGATACACAAGCCTCCAGTCACTAGGTGGCAGCAGAGCTCAAACTGATCAACAGCTGTGTTGCCAGATCTCACGAGACAAATAATCAACCAGGCCTGTGATAACAAGCCCACGGTACACAGTTTATTTATGTTTTCTCTCTCCTGAGCTTCAGGAACTTTAGATTTCTCCCAGTCTTTGATATATTTCTTCCCGTATTTCAACCACTTTGTCCCGGGCATTTGTTCCTCAAAAACTCTCCTAAAGCCCACCATCATCCACGCGGATTTTCAGTTAAACATCCTAACTAGAAACAAACAGATTGCCCTGCTCTGCCTCTGATTGGCTCGTACTCGTTACCATTTGGGTCAGAGTCAATTAGAAGCAGGATGGAGGTGGAGACAGGCAAGACCAACTCCTATGTTTAAATAACATAATGAAAATATCTGCTTGACAGCTTATTATGGATCTGGGAACAAGCCCAAATAAGCAACTACACTTTAGAAACGAGCCCCAAAAAAACGTGACCCATGACGACCAATATTTGTAAGAGACTTTACAGAAAAACAAGCCCAAAGTCACTTATAATAAGCTGACTTGGCAACGCTGTCAACAGGCTGCCTGTTCAACCCAGTAGAAGAAGAAGACAGGAACACAGGTGTAGAGCTGATGGAGGGTATCAGAGGGTATTTATCTTTAGAACTGTGTTCATGTGCATAGATCACCTTTTTACTAAATATGAAGCCACTGGTCTAATTCTAGGCTCAGTTTGTCAGTCCCCTGTCAATTTCCATGGATTGATAACAGGCACCTTCAGCATCAGCATCAGGTCAACAGGTATCACCAACAGGCCGCTCATTTTATGAGCACATCATTGACTTTCCTTCTCTAGTCCCATGCTCTAGTCATGTCCCATCATGTCACGTCTTTTACGTCTTGTCATCCGTGGAGGTTAAAAAAGGAACCAGCCTGTTTTTACAATGTAAGGAGTAGAAAGTACACATATTTGTGTACAAATGTAGTAAAAGTAAAAAGTCATCAGAAAAAGAAATACTCAAGTAAAGTACAGATACCTGAAAAATCTACTTAAGTACAGTAACAAAGTATTTGTACTGGGTTACTTCCCACCTCTGGTGATCACGTTATCACTTCCTGTTCAACCACCGGAACAAGCTGTTCCAGCTGATGAATGAATGAATGAACACTTCTACTTTACCAGTTATGGGCTCATTGTATTGATGGAGACACAACAGCAAATAAAAAGGCACTCTCTCCAGAGGGGCAGCTCAGCTACTAAGGGCAAACGGGCTGTTTCCAGAGCAACAATAGCCCGTACCTGTGCACGTCTGATGACTGAGGAGATACCTGCTGATGTTCAGGAACATGATGCTCCTTCATTTAAACTCTTTGAGCTCCTTTTCTATCTGACAGTCCTGACAAGAGAACTCATCTAAACTGGATCTCCATTCTTCAGAAGCCTGAGAAGAAAATAAATGAAAACTCACCTCAGAGTCTCCAGTTTACAGTTTGGACTCTCCAGTCCAGCAGACAGATGCTTCACTCCTGAATCCTCCAGGTTGTTTCTACTCAGGTCCAGATGTTTCAGATGGGAGGGGTTGGACTTCAGAGCTGAGGCCACGACTTCACAGTGACTCTCTGAGAGTCCACAGTCATAAAGTCTGTCATGAGACAAATAAATAAAATCTGTTACAATGGAAGAAGACATTTCTATGAACATGATGGGTTTGATGAGTGGACAGTTGGACACATCCTGTTGGACATTTTGTCTCCACATCAGTGGTTCAGCTCATCTTCTCTGACTGTGTTTGACAGGAAACAATCATTCTCATCATCTCTCTCAGACCTTTGTTTAGTTGAATGTGCAGATGAACAGAATAAAACAGAAACCTGTCCTGCTGAACTTAAAACTGTAGAAATTAATAGAAAACAATAGAAAGCAGAACATTCCTCTTGTAATAGAGCAATAAGAAAAGTGCAAACTGAAAGTGTGAGGAAAAGTTGTTGCTTTGTTGTCTTCTGGTATCTTCTTCTCAAGCAACAGTACCTCGACCAATGAGATGAGAGGGAATCCTGCTGTCAGCTCATTGGTCACAGAGCAGGAGACGGCCTGGGAATAAGTTTACCGTAAATGTTCATATAAAGCGTCCTGTTATTCATTCATTCCATTGACATTTTACACTATTTTGGATTCTCTCTGTAATACGGGACAAAGTGCGTCCTGTTTCAGCTCAATACGGGACGCCTACTTTTGTTTCTAAATATGGGACGATTCTGTTTTTCAAAGGACAGTTGGCAACCCTAATCTGATCCCATCATGAGGACATCTGGATGAGACAAACATCTGGACTGTCTTCACTGTTTAATGGACTCTGGATCTTTTGACTGAGTTCAGCTCAGTGAACAGTTCCAGTTGGAAAGATGATCTCTGCTGTGGACCTGCTGCCGTCAGCTTCAGTCCACAAGTGGAACATTTAGTCTTTAGTCCAACACAAATGAAAGCCATCACTTGACAACCTCAGACCTGGACATCATTCAGTATGAACATGGTGAAATATTTCCATGTGGAGGACACAGGACTGGCTCAGCTTTAGTTGTTCAGCACAAACACAATGAACAAACAATCAGGTTGAATTCTTTTCACCATCAAGTCATCACAAAGATGTTCTCAGGGTTTTATCTGTCAAACTAAACTCTGACCTTTGTGTGTTTCACATCTCTTTAACAAGTCAGACTTCTACCGTTCTGCTCTTATATATTCAGACCTCTGAGCATTTCCTGCTTCAACTCTTCTCTACAGCAACAAGACAGGAAACAAATAGAAAGAAAGACGTAAAAACAAGACCATGTGACTGGACTTCTCTCCTTCAAATGAAACGTTGAACTCAGTCAATAAAATGCTCCATTGATGGGTCAGTCTCTGTGTGGGATGATCAGTAGTTTACGGTGGCTCATGTTGATCTTAACAAGCTTTAGATAGATGTTGATGTGGAGCCACTTCACTGACTTCAGGATTATTCTGTACTCTAGAAACAGCCTTCAATATCCTCTCATCATTGTAACGTGAGGCCTCAGAGGCTGCTTCAGCTAAACTAACTTACTGATGGAGAGAATAATAAGACAGAGAAATAGAAAGAAAAGAGTCAATAACTAGAAGAACAGCTTTAAACAGCTGGAGAACATCTGGGACTAAATACAACTGACTGTGATGTTTGCAGTCAACAAGTGGAACACTGTTTGAAGAAGAATGAGAACGTCTGAAGCACTAAACTACTAATCTCCACTGATTGATTCTGTTAATGATCACATCAGGACTCACTCAGCCTTTCTGCAGTTCCTCACAGCTGGGATCAGTCTCCGTCGTCCCTCCCATGATGTGTTGTACTGATACAGGTTCAACTCCTCCAGAACCTCCTCTGACATCTGCAGCATGTAGGCCAGAGCTGAGCAGTGGATCTCAGAGAGTTCCTTCCCTGATCTGTTCTCTGACTTCAGGAACTCTTGGATCTCCTGATGAACTGAGAGGTCTTTCATCTCCATCAGACAGTGGAAGATGTTGATGCTTCTGTCAGGAGAGATTTTATCAGTGTTCATCTTCTTCAGGTTGTTGATGGTTCTCTGGATGATTTCTGGACTGTTCTCTGTCTGACCCAGCAGACCTCCTAAGAGTCTCTGGTTGGACTCCAGAGAGAGGCCATGAAGGAAGCGAACTAACAGGTCCAGGTGACCATTTTTACTCTCCAGGGATTTAATCATGACTCTGTTCAGAAATTCATCCAGAGGTGAGTTATTGTAGTTTCCTCCCAGGAAGTCCTCCAGAACCTCTGTCTTCCTGTTGGTGTAACAGTGGATCATGTAGACTGCAGCCAGAAACTCCTGAACGCTCAGATGGACGAAGCAGAACACCTTGTCCTGGTACAGTCCTCTCTCCTCTTTAAAGATCTGTGTGAACACTCCTGAGTACACTGAGGCTGCTCTGATATGGATGCCACTCTCTGTCAGGTCTGATTCATAGAAGATCAGGTTTCCTTTCAGCAGCTGATCAAAAGCCAGTTTTCCCAGAGACTCAATCATCTTCCTGCTCTCTGGACTCCAGTGTGGATCTGTCTCAGCTCCTCCATCATACTTGACCTCCTTGACTTTGGTCTGAACCACCAGGAAGTGGATGTACATCTCAGTCAGGGTCTTGGGCAGCTCTCCTCTTTCTCTGGTTTCCAACACATCCTCCAGAACTGTAGCAGTGATCCAGCAGAAGACTGGGATGTGACACATGATGTGGAGGCTTCGTGATGTCTTGATGTGGGAGATGATCCTGCTGGCCTGCTCCTCATCTCTGAATCTCTTCCTGAAGTACTCCTCCTTCTGGGGGTCAGTGAACCCTCTGACCTCTGTCACCATGTCAACACACTCAGGAGGGATCTGATTGGCTGCTGCAGGTCGTGTGGTTATCCAGAGGCGAGCAGAGGGAAGCAGTTTCCCCCTGATGAGGTTTGTCAGCAGCACATCCACTGAGGTGGACTCTGTAACATCAGTCAGGATCTCAGTCTTGTGGAAGTCCAGAGGAAGTCGACACTCATCCAGACCATCAAAGATGAACACAACCTGGAACTCTTCAAAGCTGCAGATTCCTGCTTCTTTGGTTTCAGGAAAGAAGTGATGAACAAGTTCCACCAAGCTGAACTTTCTCTCTTTCATCACATTCAGCTCTCTGAAAGTCAGTGGAAATATGAAGAGGATGTCCTGGTTGGCTTTGTCTTCAGCCCAGTCCAGAGTGAACTTCTGTGTTAAGACTGTTTTCCCAATGCCAGCCACTCCCTTTGTCATCACTCTTCTGATTGGTCCATGTCTTCCAGGTGAGGCTTTAAAGAGGTCTTCTTGTCTGATGCTCGTTTCTGGTCTGTGTGCTTTCCTGGATGCTGTTTCAATCTGTCTGACCTCATGTTCATCATTGACCTCTGCAGTCCCTCCCTCTGTGATGTAGAGCTCTGTGTAGATCTCATTCAGAAGGCTTGAGTTTCCTGCTTTAGCAATCCCCTCAAACACACACTGGAACTTCTCCTTCAGAGCACATTTAACTTTACGCCCACAAAGTCCTGAATGAAGAAACAAGAAATAAGATGAATGAATGAACTCTCCAGTAAATATTCCAACATGTCATTGCTCTAAAGAATGAGTGTGTGAATATATCTTGGTTCATCTCTGGAGACATTAGTAAATGTCCCATTTCTCCAGCAGCTTCAATGTTTAGAGAAATCCTCTTACTGCTCTGCAGACAGTCAGCCAGCTCCTCCTGCTTCATTCTCCTCAGGAAGTTCATTGTGATCTTCACAAATAAATCTCTGCTGCTCCTCCTCTGCTCTTCATCCTCACCCTCCAACACCTCCTCATTCTCCCTCTGACTCTCTGAGCATTCTGGGTAATCTGGACTCAGAACCTTCTGGATCTTCTTCAGCTCGTTCTTCACAAAAGTCATGATGTTGTCCTCCAGCAGCTGGAACAGAATACCATATGAATGACACAAGCAGACTGAAATCATGGAGACAAACATCAGATCCATGTTGGACACACTGACAATCCACTGGTCTACAAAGTGCAGCATGGAGGTGATGGAAAGTAGTTGTTGTACATGTACAGACCAGAAAGATGGAGTCCAGCTGTGTCTGATGCTGCTGGGCAGACTGACCACTGAGAACCTCTGAGCTCTGCTGGTGGACTCTGTGGACCAATCATCAACCATTAGCTCTCATCATGTCCGTCCACACAGAGACAAAGACAAGGTAAATGTCCCTGGAGTGATATGTGGATGTGAAGAGTGAATCAGATGAGTCTCTGTAGTGGTAAAGGTTTACTAGTCCTGCTGATCCCACTGACCATCAACAGCTCAGTCTGCAGCTGTTTCATAAAGCTTTGCCTCCCTGATCAATCAGCTGGAGAAGGAACCCAGAGCCAGAGACTGAAGACTGTAAAACGTCCACCAGTCCACAGTGAGTGACTGACAGGCCATTATCAGCCACACAGAAAACAAAGCAGACAGAAACATTAAGAAACCTCAGACTCTCTGACTGATCATGTTAGAGATGATAATCCTAGTGAGGCACATGTTCTTCACCTCAGAGCCATCAGCTGTTTCTTTGTCTCCTCAAACATATTTCACTATTTGAACTTTGGACACTTACAAACTCATCCTGAGTTTATCTTCTCTACGACTCAAACAAGGTCTTCAGGTCAGGACTCAGCTATCCACCTACACCTGAAGGACAAGGGACAACAATGTCCACATGTTCTGAACATCTGAGGAGTCTCTGTGCATTAATGGATCATCAGAGAACCACCAGGTTCATCAGAACAGGTTCCTCCAGGTCCAGGTCCAGGTCCAGGTCCAGGTGAGTATCAGGTCATTAACAGACTCTAGTCATGTGACCTTCAGGTGATAAAAACCTAAACTCCCCACCAGTCATTTAGAGCTGAACACTTGGAGGAAACGTCTTCTAGTCCAGACGTCTTTGTCTCAGTTTAGTTTCTGGACATAACAATGTTGACTCTTCCAGGAATAAACCAAAGGTCATGAGTGTCCATGAAGACTAGAACGTAGATGAACCAGGAGGTTTTCTTCTCCAGCTCCACTTCCTCTGCAGCGTTACAGCTGATGACTTTCATCTGAGTCTCTACCATGAAGAAGACCTGCAGGCCGAGGCCTCAGACGTGGAGCTGCTGACTCTCTTCCTCAATGTTTCATACTAATGTGCAGACTATGTCTATATGAACTCTGCTTAGCTTAGCATTAGTTTAGCTCCTCCTCTCCTCAGACACATCTCATCTTCTCTCTCTCTGGTCCACAGTCAAACACAATGAAGACTTGTCTCCATGGAAACAGACTGAACAGCTGATTAAAGACTGAAGACACTACTCTGCTTCAAAGATCAGTCTCTTATCTGTCTCCTCCTCTAAGGCCTGACACTTACTGTGTCGGCCATTTTGGAAAAGAAGCAAGAATTCAGCAAGTTCCTCAAACCATGTGACTTGTAGAAAGTTAGTGATTGTTCTACTGTAGATCTATATGTTGTCTATCTTCTTCTTCCAGTGTGTCTGTGTTGTTTTAGATCAACATCTGTTTATCTTCTGAGGAAACATCTACAACATCTAAGCAGCAGAGATGAAACAGACATGAGCAAGTCAACGTTTACTTATCCTCAGCTCCTCAAGTCAGACAGATTTACTGACACTTTACCTCTCTGGACCAGAACTAAGTCCTCCTTTAAAAAGAATAATCTTTCCCTTGGACCGGTCGCTCTTCAAGGACACACAGCTGGGTTCATGGTGATCAGACTCTGGTCTCTGACGGATCCTGATAGAAAAACATCACTGATTAAATTAGATCAATTATTCAGGAAAATTCTCTTTGATTAAAATCCTTTAATTCTGATGAAATATTAACAACTTACCTTTGCCACAGCTTGAATTTACTAAGAATTCCTTTTGACCGGTTGCTTTTCAAGGACACAGAGCTTGCTCCAGCTCCAGGTCCAGGTCCAGGTTCCTCCAGTCTGTCCTCTCTCTGGTCCATGCTGCTGAAACACTAATCATTCATGTTGTAAACAGATCAGCTGATCCTCCACTGATTGGCTCTTATTCATCAGCTGCTGTACTTCTACTATCCGTCCACTAGATGGAGCCATGGAGGACACACATGATGCGTTCACTGACACTGAGACTTTCAACAAACTCAGGTCCATCATGATCAACGTATATATTTTATACTATCTTCCAGTTCATAGACTTTCTATATTTTATACAGACATTAAATATCTTTTTTTATATTAGATTTTTTTAGACACATTCTTCATATACTAGTAAACCTTCTGTTCATTTATTCCTTTTCTATTCTGTCTTGTAACATGTTGTGGTGTCTTGTCAGCAGATATGTAGCACAGTGGGACCAGGAGAAACACAATCTCACACTAATATGTTTTCATTCATATACTGAGGAGGTGACAAGAAACACCACTTGAGTCTTTAATAGATTTACCTTCTAGATAGAAAACTCTAGATATCAGACATAGATTTACATATGAACACAACATATCTCATGTCCATTCCATGTTTTAAACTCTTCTATATTCTAGATAGAAATGTGTCTGTCATGTAGAAAGCGTCTCTATGTTGAACTGGAGTAAAAGTAATTAGTTACTTTCAGCGTTTCTCGTTAGAAAAGCAGATCAAACTTCTAGAGACAGATTTCAAATCAAAGACTGTGTCATGGATGGAAATAATCAAAGAAGTTGAAATCATATTTAGGAAGCAGGTCTGGCGCTGATCACGCAGAGACTAGAAGTGGCGGATCAGTTTCATACTAGTCCTCCTCCAGACTCTGGACTTTCAGCTCTGACTCAGATTAACGTGAATTTATGGAGCTGCAGATTTCTGCTGCTTCTGTTGGAGCTGAGCTGCTGACATCTGATGTTAACCAAGAAAACATTCAAGACTGCTTCATTACCTTCAGACGGAGTTTGACACGGAGAGAAAAATATCTGTGACACGATCCTGGAGAAAAAGAAACTAAACTGAAACCAGGAAACTAACTGCCAGTAATGCAGTGTACTGTTTTTAGGATAAACATCTATGGTGATGAACCTGTCAAACCTGCTTTTCCAGTCACTGCTGCTCCAAAAGACTTTACTGCTGTACCATGACTCTTTAAGCATCATGTGGACTAGTCACTGATCACGTGACAATAACAACACGGGTGCCTCCTACACTCCCATACTACCGTGACATGTCAGTCCTGAAATACAACCAAAGTACTACTGCAGCAAAGACATGCTAAGGCTAACGCTAGCAGAGGAACGGTCCAAATCCTCTGGACAGCAGTCAGTTAACAACTTGACCAAACGTCCTGTGGTCACAGAGAGAAGGAGGCTGCACATCAACTATTTGATAAAGTTATTAGAGCTTTACACATCTCGTTAACTGAATGTTAACATGCCGAAAAGTAAATACAGGTGGCCTGCACACACATAAACACAAATACACTGCAGACATGTCCCCGAAGGACTGAATCACTGTGGAATAGAGTGGACCTTTCAGTTCAATATGCACTCTTACATGGTGTTTTTTCTTCTTACTGTCTGTTGTTTACATAAAAAAAAATTCTATATGCTTTTTAAGAACTGGAATGTATATTTTTTCATTTATTTAATAATAATAATAATAATAATAAATTTTATTTGTAACGCACTTTATATTTACTAAAAAATCTCAAAGTGCTACAACAGTAACCAAGAAAGAAAATAGGTTAAAAACAGGAGTTAAAAACAGTTATTTCAAGGGAGCAGTTACAGATTAAAAGATTTTTTAAAAAGGTACGTTTTTAGGCCCTTTTTAAAGCAATCGATCGACTGTGGAACCCTCAGATGTTCAGGGAGGGTGTTCCACAGTCGTGGAGCAGAGGAGCAGAAGGCTCGGTCGCCCAGTGTGCGGCTCTTAGTCCTTGGGGGGAGAAGTCTGTGGCTGTTGGTGGAACGGAGTGAGCGTGCTGAGGTCTGGGGGGTGAGGAGTTCTTTAAGGTACTGGGGGGCGTTGCCATGGATGCACTGGAATGTGAGGAGGGAGACTTTGTAGTTGATCCGAGCGGAAATGGGTAGCCAGTGAAGTGAGTGAAGAATGGGTGTGATGTGCTCACATTTGCGTACTCTCAGCAGGATTCTGGCGGCGCTGTTTTGGATGTGTTGTAGTTTCTGTATGCTCTTGTTGGGAATCCCGCTGAGAAGTGCGTTGCAGTAATCGAGTCTGGAGGAGACAAAGGCGTGGACGAGCTTCTCAGCATCTCTCAAGGTGAGTGTGGGACGAAGTCTGGCTATGTTTCTTAGATGGAAAAATGATATTTTGCAGAGGTGGTTAATGTGGGCCTCAAAGGTTAAATGGGGGTCGAACCTGACACCAAGGTTAGTGACTGTTGATGATAATGGGATGTCCTTGCCAGAGAAGGTGATGCAGGTTATGGAGGAGTTTCGAATCTGATGGGGGGAACCGATGAGGATGGCTTCAGTTTTTGAGCTGTTCAGCTGGAGAAAATTATGTCTCATCCACGCCCTTATCTCCTCCAGACATGCAGTGAGCGTGGAGAGGGGTGATGTTGCTGATGGTGGTGAATGAGTGTCCGTCCTGATGTATAGTTGTGTGTCATCTGCGTAGCAGTGGAAAGATATCCCAAAGCGCCTGATGACTTTACCGAGGGAGAGCATGTAGAGGACAAACAGGATGGGTCCAAGCACCGACCCTTGCGGAACCCCGCAGCCAACAGCATGTGACCGAGACCTTGACCCTCCCATGGCAACGTGTTCTGACCTGCCAGTGAGGTAGGACTCAAACCAGCTCAATGCTGTGCCACTGAGTCCAACAGTGTCGTGTAGACGCTGGAGCAGTATGTGGTGGTCGACCGTATCAAATGCTGCAGATAGGTCGAGGAGGATGAGGAGGGATGATGAACCAGAATCAGCAGTCATCAGCAGGTCATTTGTGACTCTCAACAAAGCTGTTTCCTTGCTGTGGGCGGAGCGAAAGCCAGATTGAAACTTTTCAAAGATGTTGTTGTGTTGGAGATGATCCTGTAGGTGGCCGGCGACTACTTTCTCAAGAACTTTTGAGAGAAATGGCAAATTGGATATGGGCCTGTAGTTTGCAAGTACCTGAGGGTCGAGGGTGGGTTTCTTGAGAAGTGGTTTGATAATGGCTGTTTTTAGTGCAGATGGTAGATGGCCAGTCTGAAGAGATTGGTTTATGACTGTGGTAATCAGAGGACAGAGGGCAGAGCTGTGTGCTTTCACCAGGGCAGTGGGAAAGGGGTCGAGAGCACAGGTGGAGGGTTTCATCCCTTTAATGATGTCTTGCACCTCAAGTGGAGTGATTTCTGGAAAGGAGCAGAGGGGTGACGTGATATCAGTCTGAGGGTTGGCAGCTGGAACAGACAGGGGGGAAGGAACAGAGAGGGATGAGCGGATAGTATCAATTTTGGTTGTGAAAAAGTCCATGAAGTTATTGCAGTGATCATCTGTAGTTCCTATAAGTGGAGGGTTTTGAGGTTGAAGGAGGTGGCTTATGGTGGAGAACAGCTGCTTGGAATTTCCAGGACTGCTTTGGATGATGTTAGAGTAGAACTGTGACCGAGCGTCGTGAAGGGACTTGGAGTAAGTCGTTTGGTGGTCCCGATATGCCTGCTTGTGGACAGTAAGTCCAGAAGCCATGTATCGGCGCTCAAGGGCACGTCCAGCTGCCTTCATTTTCCGCAGCTCGCTTGTATACCAGGGAGCAGAGCAGGAGAAAGTTGCTGACCTGACTTTGATGGGTGCATGGAGATCCAGAATGTTTCTCAGGGCTGTATTAATTATTTATGTATTTTTATGTAAATTTAATTTGCACATTTAAGGCCATACATGTTCTGCTGCACCACAGCGAGTGTCTTTATCTGGGGCGACTGAGCGCTGTCATAAAGGTACACCTCAACCAATCACTGCTGATCTGTTTCTCTACATGAAGCGTTTCACCTGCATGTCCGTCTGTCTCTCAGGTGTACGAGGAGCCCCTCACTGCAGCTCTGAACTCCAACAGAGCTATTCTAACCCTTTGAAGTTTGTGTTGCCATGGCAACATGTCAGTGACGGCAAGTCAACTTCATGGCGAGGTAACATCTTCAAACAGATTGGTTTGCCTTTGATGTCATATTGCCTTGCTGCAGTTCATCCCTTTGAAGTTTGTGTTACCATGGCAACATGTGACACAACCTTGCTTTGCTGCACTTCATCCCTTTGAAGTTTTTGTCACCATGGCAACATGTGACACAAATTTGCCTTGCTGCAGTTCATCCCTTTGAAGTTTGTGTCACCATGGCAACATGTGACACAACCTTGCTTTGCTGCACTTCATCCCTTTGAAGTTTGTGTTACCATGGCAACATGTGACAGAACCTTGTTTTGCTGCAGTTCATCCCTTTGAAGTTTGTGTCACCATGGCAACAGGTGACACAACCTTGCTTTGCTGCACTTCATCCCTTTGAAGTTTGTGTTACCATGGCAACATGTGACACAAATTTGCCTTGCTGCAGTTCATCCCTTTGAAGTTTGTGTCACCATGGCAACATGTGACACAACCTTGCTTTGCTGCACTTCATCCCTTTGAAGTTTTTGTCACCACGGCAACATGTGTGTGAAGGCAAGTCAACTTCATGACGAGGTAAGATCTTCAAGGACATTGGTTTGCCTTTGATGTCATACTGCCTTGCTGCAGTACATTCCTTTGAAGTTTGTTTCACAATGGTAACATGTGTGTGAAGGAAAGTGAACATCATGACGAGGTAAGATCCAGAGATGGGACCAAGTCACACATGTGCAAGTCTCAAATAAGTCCCAAGTATTTTTTTCTTGGGCAAGTCAAGTCAAGTCAAGTCAAGTCAAGTCCTGTAGTAGGTCAAGTCAAGTCCAAGTCAAGTCACCTTATTATTGTAATTTTACCAGCAGAATCTGATCTTAATGTGATATAAGTAACTGTCAGTAAATGACAATAATTTGGATTTGCATTGTAAATACTCATGTTCATTAAAATACATCATGGAATCAAACAAAATTGTAATAACTTCATAAAATTATTTATTTATCACCTGCCAACAGTGTTTGAAATGTTTTAAAATTTCAACATTGAGTCCATAAAATGACGAGACTGGAGGAACTGGGAAATTGCAGGCTGTGTAGTATCAGTGCTGCAGTTTCTTGTCCTTTCATACTCTGCATATCTGTGAAACAGAAGCAAAAACAAGAATGGGATGTACTGCATGGTCGGTCAGACATGAAAACATGATATATGGTTTAAAAAATAGTTGTTTGAGGCTTTCTGTAGTTTTTATTTACTATCTTGATTAGCACCAAAATCCTCCAGACTTGGCCGTTCTACACTGATTCTTATTAGTGGACAGTGTTGGGGATGTTACTTTTAAAAAATAGTGTTTGCTCATTACTCCTTAAAAGAGTAACCCATTACTTTACTTAGTTACCCTCTATGGAAAGTAACTTTTGACGTTACTTGTTACGTTTATATTACTTGTTGCTCGACTTTGGGCAGAACCCAATATCTGTTCCTAAATGTGTAGGCCTACATAAAGTTCTACTATGGAGGACATAACAGGTATTTCTTTTGTGCTCTTTATTATTAAAAATGCCACAAACTGCACTTCACAAGAAAACATTGGGCTATTATAGGCTTCAACAGCACCGCTGAAGCCCTGAAATTCCGGTAAAATATTATCTGAATTTATTGACCTTAAAATGCTAAATTATATGCAGGCTATATAAGATTGATATTAAAGTATGTCAATTTATAATCGTTTTATTGAAAGTGCCCTTTTTAACTTTTTTACCACATTTTGTGAAGTGTGCAGCAGCTGAATTTTTGTTGTAGCGCTGTTTTGATTCGGTTCTGCAGTAGTAGTGTAAAACCCGGATCTTTCGAGGGATTCGGACCATTCTGAGTCGATATGAGCCGGGTAGTGCGAGTCACTTGAGTCACTTGACCCAAAATGGCCCATTGCACTGGCTTATGAGGAATTGCCTGTGGGTACAGGACCCCAGTAAAACTATTTTACTACACTTACTATACTTTAAATTTTGTACAAAGTTTATACTGGGTTGTTAAAGCAATTTACTGTATTTTATTATGCAATTATGTTATTATTATTTTATTTATTTATTCTTTACTTGTATTATTTTATATTTTCCAAAATAACAAGTTTGTTCATTTTTAGAACATTTGGAGTTAAAAAAGGTTTTATTTCAAACATTTTTCGTTGGTGTCAGATTATTTATAGGTTAACATAATGGTGATGAAGACTGGTTGGTAGGGCCCCCTAGGAATTTTTGCTTGGGGCCCCCACAGACTCTAGAATCTAGAATCGCCTCTGATCTTAAGGGCATAGGTGAACACATAATAGGCCTACATGAGGGCTTATTTTATAGCCTTATAATCTTTCATTAAACAGGCACTCCTCTGAAACTTGGTGCAAAGCTAGTGTAAATCGTATCAATAGGCTGGCAATTGAGTTAACGAAAGTGAACATAAGTTTCTCACCAGGACACACTGTAGGCTACACCTTAACACTCACATTCCTCCACTTGGTTTCTACGAGTTCTTAGTAGCCTAATGTGAATACCTCCATCCCTCAGATGTTAGCGTTGGCTGCGTCTCGCTTGCTATGATTGCGCTTCATGCTACCAGCCTCTGTCACGTAGGCTGTCGTGTGAAGCTTGTGCTAACTACGTTACGTTACCAAATTTTCAGTAGTAGTGCATTACACTACTTTTCACCCGAAACAGTAGTTATGTTTTACACACAACACTGTTAGTGGGCGATGCTGCTTGTGCCTGATGTTAATGGCTACTTTAGCTAATATTACATTAGCAACTACCAACTAGCCAGATAACATTAGACTTCCGGTCTGAGTGGACGCTGGCGCGTCTTGCTGCCGCTACTCACCGGTAACTTTTAAAGCGTTTCTATGGCCTTATGGCCCCCTGGACTGTGCAGTCCCACTCAAGCGTGAAATAAACTCTCCACTACCTTTGGATTACCCTGCATTACTACGATCGGACTGTTACTCCTGTGTGTTTGTGTCTGAGCGGGCTAACATCAGCCTAGCTACCTGCTTGACACACCACCACCTGCCCGACACACCGCCCGGCTTCACGGCTTCTTTTGGCCGCTGTGGAGCATAATGTGGATCTACACATTATGCTACCAGGATCTACATCTGGTCTGCAATAGCCTGGGTTCTCTTATCCTTTCTCCATCAACCCGTGTCTGGCTTGCCACAATACACGGCCACTGAGCTTCTTCGCCTCCGCCGGCAACACTTCACCTCCACCCGGATATCGCTCTCCTACCTCGCCGGAGATACATCCATCGGGGGTCTCGCCGGAATTTCCACTACGACATAGAGGTCGACCGATTAATCGGTTTGGCCGATTAATCGGCGCCGATAGGACGTTTTAAAAAATTTGGGAATTTCTTGTAAATTCTTTAGTTTTAATAAAGAACAGGACTTCCAACAGTGTTGATTTTTTTTCTATGGGGGGGGGGTTATCGGCCGATTAATCGGTTATCGGTTTTTTCCTGCTCCAAACTATCGGTATAATATCGGCATTCAAAAATCCACTATCGGTCGACCTCTACTACGACAACTCCAAAGGAATAATGTCCTTCTGGTCCACCACTCGTCATCCTCCCAGGAACACCGGCCGGGTCGTCGATCGCACCGTGTTAGCCAGCCTGGCTAGGTCGGCTAACACTCCCATCAAACATGACAACACCGCCGTCAACATCGGTCTGCTTAACATCCGCTCACTCACGAGCAAGGGACATCTTATCCAGGATCTCCTCACTGATCGTAAGTTAGACTTTCTCTGTTTGACCGAAACCTGGCAACAACCCAGTGACTTTTCCCATCTAAATGACTCTACTCCACCTGGGTTTGTTTACATCTTTCAACCCCGTGGCTCAGGTCTCGGAGGAGGTATCGCGATAATTCACCGCGAATTGTGGAAAGTCCAGCCTCTGCCCACACCTGCCTTCAGCTCATTTGAGAGCATATCGTGCAAACTGTCTGGACCCATTCCCACCATCATTGTCACAATCTACCGTCCCCCTAAGCCACACAGTGATTTTTTAAATGACTTTGCTGCTCTTCTCACCCATCTCTCTCTCCTAATGTAATACTGTTGGGGGACTTCAATATACATATGGACAACAGTAATTTGCCCCTCACCAGAGACTTTTCTTCGTGCCTTGAGAGCTTTGGTTTCCACCAATTTGCTGACTTTCCCACCCATACCAAAGGTCATACTCTGGACTTAATCTGCTGTTCTGGTCTCACCCCCTACAATTGCACAGCTGCTGATCTCCACATCACTGACCATTTCCTCATCTCCTTCAGTGCTACACTCTGTCTCTCCATCCCCAAGACACCTCGACTCATCTCATTTCGAAATATCAAGGACATTGATATGGAAGTCCTCTCCTCATCTATCGCCAACATCTCAACTCCAGTCTGTCTCTCCACCCCCGATGATCTCGTTACTCATTACAGCAATAGTCTAAACAACCCCTGAACTCCGGTCCATGAAAGCTAAAGGTCGACAACTCGAGCGACTCTACAGGAAAACTGGTCTCACCATCCATAAAGAAATGCACAAAGATCACATATCACATTACAAGGACTCAATCTCGCTAACCAAATCTACTTACTACTCTGGTCTAATCTGCTCTGGTAAAGGAAACTCCAAGACACTCTTCTCCCTGCTGAACAAAATTCTTCAACCCCCGGACTCTCTACCCATCCACATGTACTCAGCCGATACTTGTAACTCCCTGTCACTGTTTTTCAATGAAAAAATTCACAAAATCCACCGTCACTTAAACTCCAACTCATCGCCTCTCTCCTTCCCTGAACATTTCCCCCTTTGCCAGCTATTCTCCAGTTTCAAACTCCCGTCCCCTTCCGAAATCGCAGACCTCATCCGGATATCCAAGCCATCCACGTGTCAGCTAGATCTCCTGCCCACAACTCTGGTCAAATCCTGCCTCTCCTCTCTGCTCCCCCTCATCACTGCCATCATCCACTCCTCACTTACCACTGGAATTGTTCCTCCACTCTTCAAGGTTGCTGCTGTCACCCCAATATTGAAAAAACTTGGTTCAGATCCTAATGACTATAATAACCTCCGCCCCATCTCCAACCTACCTTTCATTTCCAAAATCCTTGAAAAAACTGTTGCCACTCAACTCCATTCCCATCTATCTCAAAACTGCCTGTATGAACAATTCCAGTCTGGTTTCCGCCCCCGCCACAGCACAGAAACCGCTCTCATAAAGATCACTAATGACCTCCTCATGGCAGCTGATTCCGGTTTACTCACCATTCTCATCCTCCTTGATTTAACTGCAGCCTTTGACACCATCTCTCACTCTATCCTACTTAGCAGATTATCCTCCATTGGCATCTCTCACACCCCCCTAGACTGGTTCCACTCATATCTCTCAGGCCGCACCCAGTTCATTCAACTCAAGTCTTTCAGATCCCAGCCCTCTCCCGTTACTTCAGGTGTGCCCCAGGGCTCTGTCCTGGGGCCCCTCCTCTTCATCATCTACCTTCTCCCCCTTGGCAATATCTTCTGCAAATTAAATATTCACTTCCACTGCTTCGCGGATGACACCCAGCTCTACCTATCCACCAAACCAACTTCCACCCTCCCTCCCTCCTCCCTCATCACCTGTTTATCTGAAATAAAATCCTGGTTCACCTCAAACTTCCTAAAACTAAACAGTGATAAAACAGAACTCCTCCTCATGGGGACCAAATCTACACTCTCCAAAGCTGACAGTTTTTCCCTCACCATTGACAATTCCTTAATCTCCCCCTCCCCCCAGGTTAAGAGTCTGGGTGTCATCTTTGACAGCTCACTATCATTTCATTCTCACATCAATAACGTTACCCGGTCTTCATATTTCACCTATGTAATATAAATCATCTCCGCCACGTCCCTCAGCCCCCACACCACTTCCATCCTTGTTCGCAGCCTCGTCACCTCTCGCCTTGGCTACTGCAACTCTCTCCTTTTTGGGCCTCCTTCACAAATCCCTCCATAAGCTTCAAATGGTCCAGAACTCAGCAGCTCGCATCATCACCAAAACCCCCTCATTTCACCACATCACCCCCGTACTGCACCATCTCCACTGGCTCCCAGTCAAATTCCGCATTGACTTCAAAATTCTTCTCCACACCTTCAAGGCCAACCATAACCTCGCCCCCCCTTACCTCTCGGATCTCCTCCATACTGTCACCCCCTCCCGTTCCCTCAGATCCTCCTCGTCTATCCACCTCTCCGTACCCTCAGCCCGCCTCAGCACCATGGGGAGCAGAGCCTTCAGCTGCTCTGCTCCCCAACTCTGGAACTCACTCCCACCGGACATCCGTAACATTGACTCTCTTCCTCTCTTTAAATCCAGACTCAAAACCCACCTGTTCCAGAAAGCCTATCCACCGTGACTGCAATACTACATTTGTTTCTTCTGTTGTTTCTTCTGTCTTGTTTTATGTCTGTATGTTTTTTGTAAAGTGTCCTTGGGAGTCCTGAAAGGTGCTTATAAATAAAATGTATTATTATTATAACATTAACACACTGACAAGCACTTACTGGGCAGAATGGGTCTTCAAACGTCGGACGAAGTTGGATGTTGTCGTCTGGCTGTCTGCGATGTTGATGTTGCATGTCACTGTTCTGCTTTTGCCTTGTGAATAATTCTTAAAGCCGAAAGCAATTACATCAGGTACCCCTCCGGCTGACATGTTGATGTGATATCTAAGTGGGTGTGGTGTACGTAAGGTACGAGAGGGCGTGACCGGGACTGATGATAGTATCATTATCCAGTCATGACACGCTATTCTCAGCCTGCGCTCCAGCTGGGTAATCAACTTTATTTTTTAAAATAATTTATATTTTTTATATTCAAACTGAAACATGATGTGAATAACGCAAGTCACCAAGTCACAAGTCCCCATCTCTGGTAAGATCTTCATTGCCTTGCTGCAGTTCATCCCTTTGAAGTTTGTGTCACCATGGCAACAGATGTGTTAAAGCAAGTCAATTTCATGACAAGGTAAGATCTTCAAGGAGATTGGTTTGCCTTTGATGTCATTCACCACTTTGAAGATAGTGGTACAGTTTCATAGTTACATGTGAGCAGACTCTAAATGACTTATAACTAGGTAACAACTTCCAAGTCAATATATTGCCTTGTTGCAGTTCATCCCTTTGAAATTTTGTGTCACTTTGATAACATGAGACACAAACTTGCTTTGCTGCAGTTCATCCCTTTGAAGTTTGTGTCACCATGGCAACAGATGTGTTAAAGCAAGTCAATTTCATGACAAGGTAAAATCTTCAAGGTAATTGGTTTACCTTTGATGTCATATTACCTTGCTGCAGTTCATCCCTTTGAAGTTTGTGTCACCATGGTAACATGTGACAGAAACGTGCTTTGCTGCAGTTCATTCCTTTGAAGTTTGTGTCACCATGGCAACATGTGTGTGAAGGCAAGTCAACTTCATGATGAGGTAAGATCTTCATTGCCTTGCTGCAGTTCACCCCTTTGAAGTTTGTGTCACCATGGCAACATGTGTGTTAAGGCAAGTCAACTTCATGACAAGGAAGGTCAGAATCAGAATCAGAATCAGAATCAGCTTTATTGCCAAGCATGTGTGTAAATACAAGGAATTTGCTTTGGTCCTACAGAAAAGACCATGGCCGCCAATGGGTATCAGCGCCAACTATTGGGAAACTGGGGATAAGAAAGGGGGAAGGAACAAGAGGAGAGAGGAGGAGAAAAAGCAGCTCCCAGACTACACACCTCTGGGGGAGTACAGCCTTCGACCAGTAAAAAACCTCAGCAAATATGGGGATGGCTAGGCCCTACGCCATAAAAGCCACTTCCGTGTCCATTCGCTAATATTCTAATGGTAACGGTGGTCTGTCAAACTGGACTACAACGGTATTAAATACGACGTGGACAAAACGATCTGGGCTCCACCCGGGACCAATAGGAGGAGCACGGCCTGTCGTGTATCAGTGGTTTTCTATGTGTGGCCGAGGCCGGCCCTAACTGATATCTTCAAGGTGAATTACGAGTGTGGTGCCTCCTATCTAGTGAGCAAGCTGAAGCAAAGCAGTGAATCATCACATATCTGAACAGTACAAGAAGGAAAGAAGGACACTTCTTTCAGTCCTGTACTGTTTCCTTCCTTAACTCTTTTATATCTAACAAATCCCCCTGTTGGCGTGCCTTAAGGACACGCCACCCCTTATCCTGGCCTATCACATAAAAGCATAAAAACGGGTGTATGGATGCAGAGTAACCTATATGTGTAACCTGAGCCTCCTTCCAGCGGTCACGTGAACGTGCTCCCCCAGACACGCTGCCATCTCTCCGGTAGACTCAGGTTGTGTATGTAACAGCCTGGAAAATCAACTAACATTGGCTATATCTATAAAATGGATACATATGTATATAAACCTAAAGCAGAAAAGCAAGCGGCAGAGCAAAATACTATTCTAACATTGTGAGATCAGTTATTGTAGACCCTAACTCAGACATCATCTTCCATGTCAGACTCCTCCTCGTCAGATCCTGGATCGTTCGAATAGATCAGAGGCACACCCTCCGATAGGTTCATCTGATAAGCTGGAGGCGCTCCTTTTAACTAACCTTTTAACCAGCGCCTTGTCGATGCACCGCACAATGAGTGCCCTGATACAAGGAATGCAACAACAGCCACACAAAACAAATACAACGAAAACAATGGCTAAGGATGTGGCCACACTAGCTACTAAGTTGCCCCATTTTCCTAAGAATTTATCAAACAGGCCAATTAGGGGATCAGAATGTTATTTTAATTAATTTGAGAGGGCTTTGAGGCCTCTCAGGGTTTAGTCAGAGATCCGTCAGGGGCGGTGTTATTGGGGACAAACTGATTTTTTCACAACTTCGAATCAATAAGATCTCAAGATATTTTATACTTCAAACTAGACGTTGTCAATTTGCATAGGGTACAGTCACTTTCCATCCATTGGTTCTTGTTCCTCTCGTATGATGTTTCATATCTATTACCCTTCACAACAACAATGGGACATTGAGAAGGTCATTGAGAAGGTCATCACATCCTGTTTTGTCTTGTGTGAGCAAAAGTATGACAATCACTACTTAAGAATTTCTCCACTATAGGAGCGAACAGGGCACCGAGACACCGCTTCCAAATAACAGTATCTGTTACAAAGGTCATTCATTTCATCAACATTCTGTCATGCTAGCCAGCACTCAGAAAATTTCCACTACAAAACATACAGTGCATTTCTCCTAACATGTTACAAACACCTCCTCTGTCAGCCAGTATCAACAATTGAATAATCAATCATAACAATCGAATTTTGAGTCCCCCTGTTGAGATATTTGTTCCACTTGGAATGGTTATATTTGGTAACACATCACTTGACTGAGTTTGTAACTTATCTATCTATATTCTGCCATAAAAATTACAGGACGATTAACAGACCTACCGCTGCAAAACAGGCCAGCGTAGGCCATGACCCAAAGGTCAACATTTTGTTCTTCCTCTGTTTCTTGTCTATATCCCTTAGGTGCTTTCTGATTTCTCTAAGGTTTCTTTCTGTACATCCACTCTCCCTCTTTTATCCCCTCAGATTTTTGTTGCATCACATATTTTAGCCAGTTGTTGTTTAATTAACTGATTAGTTCTCTCTACCAGCCCCTGTGATGCAGGGTGGTAGGCAGACCCAAAGCGGTGCTGGATTCCAAAGTATTTTTCAACTTCCAAAAAAGGTTTAAAAAAAGTTTTCAAAAAGGCAACTGGACTTGTAGATTTTGGAGAAGACGTTTCACCACTCATCCGAGTAGCTTCTTCAGTTCTGAGGGACTGGTGGGAAGTCTGAGGTTTAAATAGGAACTCCTCCTGAGAAACATTGCTTGTTATGCTAATAACCTGAAACTGGTGCAGCTATTCCCACTAACGACTGGGTACTTACCTGTTGCGAGGGGGGGACTGTTTTGGTCCCTGTCCTCTTCCCTATGAATGGTTCTCTAACGACTCTTGTCTGTCTGGGGAACCAGTGTCAAGGTGTAAAAGAGACGGAAACTTCTTGGGGACAGAAGTTAACACTGTATTGTAAATAGATGGCAAATTAAATCTCAGTCCACCTCCTCTGTTTAGTGAAGGTTTTTCCAGTTTGACATAGATGGCTTCCTTAACTCCTCTTTCAAACCATCGGTCTTCTCTGGCTAAGATTTGGACGTTGTTATCCTCAAACCTTTTTTGGATTACCATGACCTGGATGACTGAGAACCTACACAGACATATTTTTCAACTTCTTTCAAGGTCTCCGCTGTAAAAGGAGTCCCATTATCAGAACGAATACATTCAGGGATACCATAGCGAGGTATCAAGTCATAAATCAGCCAACTAATAACTTCTTGAGCCGTTTCAGTTTTGGGGGGTTTTGTTTTCACCCATCGAATAAAAGTATCAACACAAACAAGCAAATATCTACAGCCCTTTACTCTTTGATTCATCCCCATGTCAGTAAAGTCAATCACCACTTCCGGCCATGGTCTGTTTGATTAGATTAGATTAGATTCAACTTTATTGTCATTACACATGTACATGTACAGGGCAACGAAATGCAGTTTAGCATCCAACCAGAAGTGCAATAGGCAGTAAAGTGCATGTGGCATAAATATTGTGGTATATAAAGAGTATGTTACATGTTGTTTTTACAGTGTATGGACAATATTTACAGATCAGAAGCTGTGTACAGGTGAGACCATATATACAGGTTAATGAGCAAGATATACATAATGATTGAGGGAGGTACTATGAACATATTATACAGATGGATTGTTCGTTAAGTGGGAGAAGACTATAAACAGGAACTAGCATAACATAATTTACAATAGAGGAGATGACAGATGATAAATTAGGCGATACAAAGACAGATGACATGAGCAACTTATAGTGCAAAAATAAATAATAGCAGTGGCTATCTAAGTTACTAGACTAGTGCAATGTTCGGTACATAGTACTGTGCAAACAGATTGTATAAGTGAAAGTGAGCATGTGCAGAGTAGTCCAATAGTGCAGTGTGATGGTGTAAAAGTCTTTGGTCAGTGACTGAGTGACTGTGAATTGGTGTGTCAGCGGGGGTCAGAGTTCAGTAAGGTCACAGCTCTGGGGAAAAAGCTGTTCCTCAGTCTGCTGGTCCTTGTCCGGAGGCTTCTGAAACGCCTGCCAGAGGGCAGGAGGGAAAATAGTCCATGTGCCGGGTGGGAGGGGTCCTTCAGAATGCTGCGGGCACGACGCAGACAGCGCTTCTTCTGGACGTCCTCAATGGCAGGGAGTGGAGTTCCTGTGATGCGCTGGGCAGTTTTCACTACGCGCTGCAGGTGTTTGCGCTCCGCAGCAGAGCAGCTTCCGTACCAGACTGTGACACAGTTTGTTAGGATGCTCTCGATCACGCAGTGGTAGAAGTTCACCAGGATGGCTGAAGACAGATGGTTCTTCTTCAGAGTCCTCAGGAAGAAGAGGCGCTGGTGAGCTTTCTTGACCAGGCTGGAGGTGTTGGTGGTCCAGGACAGGTCCTCTGAGATGTGGGTCCCCAGGAACTTGAAGCTGGAGACACGTTCGACGGCCATTCCGTTCATGTGAATGGAGTCATGCGTGCTTCTTCTCTCCTTCCTGAAGTCCACAATGAGCTCCTTGGTCTTGCTGGTGTTAAGGAGCAGGTTATTGTCGGCGCACCATGTGGTCAGGTGCTGTACCTCCTCTCTGTAGGCTGTCTCGTCGTTGTTAGTGATGAGACCAATCACGGTGGTGTCGTCTGCAAACTTGATGATGGAGTTGGATCCATGCACAGGTCTGCAGTCGTGGGTGAAGAGGGAGTACAGGAAGGGGCTCAGCACACAGCCTTGTGGCACACCGGTGTTGAGTGTGACAGTGGTGGAGCAGATGTGGCCTGACCTCACGTGTTGTGGTCTGTTGGTCAGAAAGTCCATGATCCAGTTGCAGAGGGCGGTGTTGGTGCCCAGGGCTCCAAGTTTGGTGATTAACTTGGAGGGGATGACCGTGTTGAATGCTGAGCTGAAGTCAATGAACAGCAAACGTGCATAGGTGTGGTTATTGTCCAGATGTGAGAGCACAGAGTGCAGTGCTGTGGAGACTGCATCGTCTATGCTCCTGTTGCTACGGTAAGCAAACTGATGTGGATCCAGTGTGGGAGGGAGGGAGTCCTTCAGGTGCGCCAGGACCAGTCGCTCGAAGCACTTCATGATGATAGGTGTGAGTGCTACAGGGCGGTAGTCGTTGAGGCATGTCGGCTTGGAGTGTTTTGGCACTGGCACGATGGATGTCGCTTTAAAGCATGTTGGCACAGCTGCTTGGGCGAGGGACAGGTTGAAAATGTCCGTAAAGATCCCAGTGAGCTGCTCCGCACATGCTCTGAGCACACGTCCTGGGATGCCGTCTGGTCCAGCAGCCTTGTGTGCCTTGATTCTGCTCAGTGCCGTGTGGACATCAGTGGGGGAGAGTGAGAGGGGCTGGTGGTCTGCAGGGAGCGTTGTCTTGGTGGCGGTGTCTCTGTTGTCTCTCTCAAAGCGAGCATAGAAGTGGTTTAGCTCGTTCAGGAAGGAGACATCCGTGGCTGTGGGGGTGGGGTTGCTGGGCCTGTAGTCTGTGATGGCCTGGATGCCTTGCCACATGCGTCGGGGGTCATAGTTGGAAAAGTGACCCTCTATCCTCAGCTTGTAGCAGTGCTTGGCCTTCTTGATGCCCCTCCTCAGGTTTGCCCTGGATGTGCTGTAGGCCTGTGCATCCCCTGATCTGAAGGCAGCATTACGGGCCTTCAGCAGGAGCCGCACCTCCTTGTTCATCCATGGCTTCTGGTTGGGGTAGGTGGTGATCTGTTTCTCTGTCGTGACGTCATCAATGATGGTGGTGATGTAGTCCATAACAGAGGAGGCATAATTGTCAATGTCCAAGTGTGAGCCACAGGTGGCTTGAGAAGCAAACGTGCTCCAGTCTGTGTGTTGAAACCTGTCCTGGAGTACAGAGTCTGTCTCTGCTGGCCACACCTTGATGGTCCTCACTGATGGCCTGACACGGTTGATGAGGGGTGAATATTTGGGGGTGAGGAACAAAGAAAGGTGATCTGACTGTCCGATGTGGGGGAGGGGGGTCGCGGTGTAAGCGGCAGCCATGTTAGTGTAAACATGGTCCAAAGTCTTGTTTCCTCTGGTGTGGCAGGAAACATGCTGGTGGAATTTGGGGAGTACAGTCTTTAAGTTTGAGTGATTAAAATCACCCGCAACAATAAAAGCCGCCTCCGGGTGGTCAGTCTGTTGTTTACTAATGGCCGCATAAAGTTCGTTCATTGCGAGCTTAGCATTAGCATCCGGTGGAATATAAGCAGCAGTGATGATGGTGGATGTAAATTCCCGTGGCAGATAGAAAGGTCTACATTTAACCATGAGAAACTCCAGGTTAGCTGAGCAGTGGCTTCCAAGAGTAACAGAGTCCGTACACCAAGCTTTGTTGACATAAATGCACAAACCTCCGCCTCTGGTCTTGCCGGAGTCATCAGCTGATCTATCCGCCCGGTGTGTGTGGCGTCCATCAAGCTCGATAGCACTGTCCGGTACACCGCCGTGTAGCCATGTTTCGGTGAGAATCATGACATTGCAGTCCAAAAGTCTCTTACTGTGGGTGAGGCGCAGTCGTATCTCGTCCATCTTGTTAGCCAAAGACCGAACATTAGCGAGGAAGATGCTGGGCAAGGGAAGCCGGTGTGGTGTAAGTCTTAGCCTTGCTTTTAGCCCTCCGCGTTTCCCTCGCCGTTGTTTACGATCTCTGCGCCGCCTGCGAGCACTTCCGCCCGGCCGGGTAGAGTGCGAAGCCACCGGTGTTCTGGCGATCTCCGGGATGGAAGGGAGATCGGTGATAAAAGTGTCCGAGAAACGTAATCCGATCTCCAAAAGCTCATACCGGGTGTATGATGTAAAGGCACAGTTGTTTTGTCCAAACAGACCCGAGATGAGCAGGAATAAAACTGCAAAATTGCAAAAACTGGGGAGACGCTGAGCCGCGCGATGTTCTCGCGCCGCCATCTTGGTACTGAACCGGGAATGCTCCCATCCCTATCTTAAGAGTCGCTCAAGGATTAAACTTAGAGCAACTGGAACAAGTATCTACAAAATATTTGCACACTTCTGATAGATAGGGATGCCACCATTTTTGTCCTATCATCTCAGCAAGTCTTCTTCCTGATTGATGTCCCCGTTTGTGTCCTTCTTCGCATTACATCATCAGCAAGGTAGTGGAGGCTACAATTCTCCCATCATGTGACCTCCATGTGCCTGTTGTTTTACATTTAGTGGCACCTTTTTTCAATCCACGCCTGTTTTTCATGGGGGCCTGCTTCACCTTGCATGCTCAACACTTCACAAATTACTGTTTGTTGCATGGTATAATTCTTTTCATCAGTCACTTCTTTTAATGTCATTTGTAAGGTTCTACTGTTTTTTTCTTCATAACCTGCCACCTGTTTAGCTGATGTGTCCGCAGCATTGTTACCTAATGCTATCATACCTGTCCCTGTTTGGTGTCCTGTACATTTTATGATAGCTGCCTTGCGGGGTTTGGAGAGAGCTTCTTGCAGTTTTATCATCTGATTCATGTGTTTCACAGGCTTACCAGTACTGGTAAGGAAATCTGTTCTTATCCATTGTTTTAGGTCTACGTGTACGGCTTTCACAGCATAAGCAGTGTAGATATTAACCTCTCTCCCTTCGCTCAGTTCACAGGCTCGGGTTATAGCTATAATTTCTGCCAGTTGTGCAGAGGCTGGTGTTGGTATGATGTCAGATTCCAGGGTCTCCCACAAGGCTTCCCTTATCGCTGAGGCCCTCCTGCTGACTACAGCGTAGGAGGCTATTATTCCTCCTCCAGGCCTCGCATGGCTGTGGCCATCCGTGAACAGACTGTCAGCGTTGCTTATGGCTTCAGTAACTATGTTGGGAAAGATATTCATCTCTTCTCTGACCAAGGCTTCACATTCATGAGGTATTTCACTGGTTGTAGGAACAGTCATGTTATTATCTGAGCTGACATAATGCACATTTGGCTGGAGCAGTATTTCCTGAATTCTGCTGGTTCTTTGTTGGCTTAAGGTAAATTTTTGGCTCGAAATATAGCTCGTTACTGCATGGTTTGTGTGTACTGTAATGTCCTGTCCCCTTGTGATGTGAGCTGTCCCTTTCAGTGCTTTAGCTATAGCACATAGTGCTCTGGTACAGGTAGGATGGCCTTTTTCCACTGGTTCTAGTTTAGTGCTATAATAGCATAACACTCTCCTCCCTTGAGCTCTGGGCTGCCACAGTACGGAGCTCACAAAACCCTTTTTCCTTTTACATCCAATTCGAACATTTTACCCAAATCAGGAGCGGAGAGTTCACTAGCCTGTGCTAGCTGCTGTTTTAGTACAATGAAGGCCTCCTCTGCTTCTTTGGTCCATGTTAAGTTTGCTTTGAGATGGCTGTGACCTGCATTAGTAATGAGCTTTCGCAACGGGGAGACAGTCTCAGCGTATTCAGGTACATCATTTTTGCTAGGATTTTAACAGTGGATTTTGGAATTTGGACATTAGTACCTGTAAAACATGGTTGAACAGGGAAGGGCTGTCTGTGAGACCTTGAGGCAGTCTAGTGTATGTGTATTGTTTCCCTTCAAATGTAAACGCAAACAGGTGTCTACACTCTGGCGCGGGGATGCAGAAAAATGCGTTGGAGAGATTCATCACAGAAAACCAGATTAGAAAGCATCGTGTAAGGATTTGGTGTTTCAAAATGTGTTTTTCTCAGATCGTGCACCAACCTGTGGTCCGCCTTCCCTGGTTTAGCCACGGGAGAAATTGGAGTTTTAAAATCAGATTTGTTTATCAGTACTCCAGATTTTAGCAGGCCTTCAATCTTCCCCTGATACCATTAACTTTTTCAAGGGATAGAGGGCATTGAGGCTGATATATTACCTCAGGTGTCTTCATTTGCATTCTTATAGGAGGTATGCTTGTACAATGTCCCACATCATAAGGTCCAGTAGCCCAAACTTTATCAGGTATCTTTTCGAGGAGTTTAGTGGCCAATTCAGAATCAGTATTTTCTCTGCCATGTGTCCTGCTCTTCTCTACCTTCTCTAACTCACACTTAATTAGGCCATGGTACTTCAGTTTATAACATTTGCATGACGGACTAAACTCCATTAAAGTACTCCCTGTTACTGTTTGCCAATCAAGTGCTTCTTTAGCTTGTTTCACCATAGGTCCCGGGTTTTAGCTTCTTTAGGGTAATGTGGGGAAACATTTCAGGTCTTAATTTATACAACATGTTTGTTACGTTTCCTGTTTAGTGGAAACAATAACCCTGACAATCAATAAGGAAGGAAACCAAGGGGGTATGGATTGCAGTCAAAAATGTGGTGGGGAGGGTGACTGTAGGGGTCGTGCCAAGAGACGTTCCTCCAGTGTAACTATTCCTTTCCACGTATCCCGGACGAGCCCCCAATTTGTCAAAGGAGGAATGTTTTCCTCTCCTTCAGCCCAGGTTCTTTATACCTATTGGAAAGGTTAGTTCAACTACGAATAGAGCACCCGACAACTTCTCTCCAATTCAACAATTTATTTTACATGCAGAGAATCAGTACAGCATCAGCGCTGAGACTTCAACTTAACCACCTTAAGGGTAGAGAAGAGAAGCCCCGGACACAGTCTGCACACAGGTTTTATTAGTGCCGAGTGCCTATGACACGAGGCCCCTCCTCCCATAGCAAGCTATGGGAGGAGGGGCCATAGGCACGAGGCCACTCTTGATCTTCTGCGTGTTTCTTTGCAGTTTTTTTATTTTTCATTTTCCGCCCTTTTTCGCCGATGAATGCGGCCCGAACCGGCGAGAGGACCCCAACACATGATGTATCGAAACGTGTGTTTTGATCCCAAATCCCGTGCTATTACTTGGATAAGCAATCGGTGAGTTTTTCGCGATTGAAATGAATGGGAGACCCCGAAAAATCAACAGGCATTTTCTACAATCAACTGCTCTGGCATACTTTCACCCAGACACTTAATTTAAACTTTAAAACGTAGACACTCTTGTCTTCTCTTCAGAGATTCCCTTTCCTGACTTTTGGCACTTTGGGGGCGGGCACTGAATAGACGGCCCGGCAACGCCCCTCCTTTATGATTGGCTGTTATTGTCTCCTGGTCAGAGCCAATCCAAGTCAGAGTAGGGCGGGTCACCATTGTCGTTGTCGTTAGTGGCAGAATTTGATTGCTAATCGAGATGTCAGAGAAAAAAGAGGTAAGTTGAGGAACAGACAGATAATTAAATTGAAATGTATTGAACAGCTTGGGAGTAAATGTGTTATTGGCCCGCTACAAGGGAGAATGGAGGCTCTACCTCCACCGCAATCAGCTTCGTTGAAGTCAAAGCACATGGGTTAGCAAAACAGCAACTGGACGTGCATAGCTCGTATAGTTGCGAACCGTGACTAATATTTCGATTCCATATGTTGCACCCGGTATATACAGGTCAGGGTTAAACAGCCTCTCTGCTATTAGCCATTTGGCCTAGTGTGTGTTGTTGTTGTCTTAACTTTTATTTAATGTTGTGCTCAGCAAAACGTTCTGCTTATGGTAGGCCCATGCATATATTAATGTTACTTCATGTGGACTGTAATGATAGGGAGAGTTGTAGGATACTGTGCAGCGGCTAGTGTCCTTGCTACAGAGTGTCCTGTCTGAGCCAGCACCTAGAAACAGCGATGATTGTTGTTATTATAACCGTAATATTGGCTATTAGCATGTTTAAATGCATTCCATGATGAATTAACACAATATTACCAGTGGGAGGTAAATTGGTATAATTTTGGTGATAGCACTTGATTATTCAAGATAGTCCTTGTAAGAATGCCAAATGTGTTTTTCCTGTTAGAAATTATGAAATCACAATTTTTGTCATATGCAGGCAATAAAGTTTGACAGTTTTTTGACAGCTCATCATTAATTATTTGTTGTTGTTTGTAGTTTGAAGTGCTTAACATTGTTTACCTTATCATGCTTTTCTCATGGTGTCTTTTTGTCTTATTTTACTCTTTTATAGATCCTTCCCAGGGCTATTTGTAAAATAAATTACAGGGAAAAGGAGACCAAGTTATTTATTTATTCTTTCTAGACACACCCATCACTATAGCTATGCAAGGCACAGGAAGGTGGAGATCAAGCATTTCCTTCAAACGATGTTCGCCGACCAAAACTTGGGCCATCCTTGGGTGCCTGTGATCTCCACTGTGACACATGCGTCTGGATGTACCAGTTGTGCTCTCACAAGTTCAAAGAGTTCCTGCAAAGCTGGGTGATAGCAGCTGGTACTGGTAGCTGGATTGGGCCTGCAGAAGATACAGCTCCTGGTGACAAACAAATTCCATGTAATCCAAATTTAGAGGGGTTGCAGTGAATGCCAATTGTATTTTTTCCAAAAGTCTTTCCAGAAGTTGATGTCTCAGTGTAGCATACTCCCGCAGGTGGTGCGCTAGTTAGTCACGAAAGTGTGACGTCACTGCTGTAAAGTGTTGGCCGTATGTGAACTTGGCAGCTGTGTGATTAAAGAGTAAACAAAGCACGGTCGGTGTCCGCGTTTGCTTAAACATAACATTGGCGACGAGGATGGAGCTTCCTTTCTCACCTCTACCTGCGTTCCTCGCTCTGCCGGGTGAGCCGCCGATCCCTTGGTCCCGCTGGTATGAATCGTTCCGGACATTTATGACAGCCATCGGGTTAGCCGACGCTAGCGATGCTCGGTTAAGAGCACTGCTAATTCACAGCCTGGGCAGCGAGGGACAGCGCATCTTCCACACCCTCGGACCCGCAGAAACGTACGCAAACTGTGTCGCCTTGTTGGCCGGACATTTCGCCGCTCCACAGAGCGTTATAGTACGGCGGATCGTCTTCCATCAGCGCCGCCAGCGGCCGGGTGAGTCCGTTCATCATTACATCACCGATCTCCGGTGCCTGGCGAGCCTCTGTAAATTCGGACGGTTAGAGGAGGAGATGATTCGGGACCAGCTAGCAGAGCACACAACAGATCTTAAGCTGAGGGAGAAACTATTTATGTCACCAGATGATCTACCGCTGTCTAAAGCTGTGGAAATGGCCTTCCAATTAGAGGCGGCTGCCCAATTAGCAGCGCAGCTGCCAGCAATGGACCGTGACCCTCCCCACACAACCCTGTTAGCACAAACAGTGGTTCCGGCTGCACAGCTCCCCGGCCCCATCCCCTCCCACGACGAGCTCAGGGTTAACGTAGCAGGACTACGGGATGCTACTGCACACCGGCCATGTGGGAACTGCGGCTCTTCCTCTCACTCTACACGCGCACCGGTCTGTCCAGCCAAGGGACAGAGATGCCAGCGCTGTGGTAAACTGAATCATTTTTCCAAGGTTTGTCGCTCAGCACCTGCCAACACGAGATCTCAGCGCCACTCACCTCGCCCATCGAGCCCGACCACCATCCACTCCGTGGGCTCAAACACCAAGCCATTCAAGTGGTGCACCGTGGAACTGGATGTGGTGTGCTTGCCGCTGCTTCCAGGTCCCTCCTCAATGAGTCCACAGTCCGGCGGCTGTTCCCCCGTCACACGCTCAAAGCGGACGCAGAGGAGCTGTACGGCTATGGGCGTACAAAGATCGGCATGGTGGGCACCGCCACCTTCTCCATTCACTGTGGCTCCAGGGCTCTTCCGGTGTTCACCTTCCAGGTGTCCCGCCATGGGGCCAACCTCCTGGGGTTTGACCTGTTCTGCGCCTTGGGCTTCTCCATCACAGACAATACAGGCGCCACTATTCTGACTGTGTCCACGCTCTGGCAGCAGCGCTGGCCATCACTCTTTGTTGGGCTGGGGTGTCTGACCGCCTTCAACCACCAGCCGCTCATTGACAAATCTGTGCCCCCTGTCATCCAACCTCTGCGCCGGCTGCCCCTCGCCCTACGCGACGATGTCACAGCAGAACTGCAGAAATTGCTGGACGCTGGAATCATTGAGCAAGTCGATGCCTCACCCTGGATCTCCAACCTGGTGGTGGCCAAGAAAAAAACAGGTGGCCTGCGTCCCTGCGTGGATCTCAGACAAGTGAATAAGGCTGTGATCCCAGATTAGAAGGACTTTGGTCTGGGGCGCTGCTCAGCTGGCGACCCGGGCTCGAGTGCTACGCTGCGTTAGCATGTTTGTTGTGCCTTGTATGTTCTTTTATTTACCACTTTGAGAGTTCGGAGCTCCATGCACCGGAGTTTAAAGCTACACAGGAGCCAAGGAAAGTCGGTATAGCTGTGGAGCAGATACGGGACACAACACACCGCCACTCAACTAGTAAGCTAACAACAAGCTAGCACGCTCGGCTTGCTGATTTCCACGCCGTGGGACTGTCCTCCCAACCTGCGGGAGGACCAACGCCACACCATGGCTAACCTACTGGCTATATTGACTATATTTCTGGTGGTTGGTGTCCTACTTTGCAACAGCTGGCACGCACCAACAGTGCACACGGGGGTGCACTGGATATACTCCAAAGATGTCCTGCTTGCCCTGCAGGTAGCAGGAGACACGCTGCCGGCCAATCTAATGCTACCGGAGGAACTCAGGAGAGAGCCGGCGGGGCACCCGCCCAGACACCGGCGGCGAAAGAGGGGGAAGCGAGGAGGTGTTTGCCAGCGTCTCCGTCGGAGAGGCGATCGCCCGCCGCTGCCATCTATCATAATGAGCAACGTGAGGTCTCTGCGTAACAAGCTGGAGGAGCTTCGGGCAAACAGATGGCATTGTTATGAATACAGAACCTCGTCCATCATGGTCTTTACCGAGACCTGGCTCCGTCATGATGTACCGAGCTCACTGCTGGATTTGGGCGGCTTCTCTTGCATTCGAGCTGACAGGACAGTCTCCTCCAGTAAGGACAGAGGCGGGGGCATCTGTGTTTACGTGAGTAAGAACTGGTGTAAACAATACACGATCAGAGAAACAATATGCACCCCGGACCTGGAGCTGCTCTGTATTTCAATGAGACCCTTTTATCTGCCAAGAGAGTTTGGCAATATCATCCTATGTGCCACATATATTCCTCCTAGTGGTAATGCAACACTAGCTGCTAAACGCGTGGCAGAATGTATTCATTCACAGCAGCAGCGCACCCCCGGGGCCCCCGCCTTCATATTAGGGGATTTCAATCAGTGCAAACTGGAGTTAGCATTACCTGGTTTTTTCCAGTATGTGAAATGTGGCACAAGAAAGGATAGAATCTTAGACAAGTGTTTTGGTAACCTCAAAAACGCATATAGAGCCAAGCCACTCCCCCCTCTCTCCAACTCAGACCACTCCACTGTCCACCTTATGCCCACATACAAAACAGCATTAAAAGCCAGCAAACCCCAACACAAGACTGTTTTGCAGTGGTCTGAGGACAGTGTGGAAACACTTAAAGGCTGTTTCCTCAGCACGGATTGGAGTATCTTCCACAATTTGGACCTTGATGAGGCAACACACTCAATAACTGATTACATTAATTTTTGTGTGGATAATGTAGTCCCCAAAAAGAACATCCTACATTTCCCCAACAACAAGCCTTTCATCACAAAGGAAGTGAAAGCCTGCATTAACAAAAAGAAACTGGCTTTCAAGAGAAAGGACCGTTTGGGTGTGGCTAACGCACAAAAGGAACTCAACCAGCTTTTGAAGAGGACAAGAGAAAAACACAGAGCTACCATTGAACAAAGTGTGAGCTCAATGAACAATAAACGACTTTGGGACCACATGAAATCTGTCACAAACTCTAACCCACAAAAGACACAGATCATCACCCTGAATGAGCAGAGGAAGGCGAATGCACTGAATGACTTTTTTTTAAGATTTGACACACATGACCTTACTCAGGCAGGGGTAGAGGCCCTAGAGGCACTCAGTATTACAGATGTAACAGATAGGCTAGAAATAAAACCCCATGTGGTACAGATGATTTTTAGCAAAATTTGTAATAGAAAATCCACAGGGCCAGATAGCTTGTCTGCTTCAGTTCTGAAGAAATGTGCTCCTGAACTGTCCACTGCCTGGTGTCCGATTTTTCAAAAGTCACTAGACAGTTACACCGTACCTGCCCTGTGGAAGAAATCCACTATCATCCCCTTACCAAAAACATCATGCCCATCTGCAAACAATGATTTTCGACCAATTGCTTTAACATCGGTAGTAATGAAATGCTTTGAAAAAATAATTGTTAATATGCTCAAACATGATCTGGCTTCCTGTATGGATCCCCTTCAGTTCGCATATAGGCAAGGGCGGAGCACTGAGGATGCAATCATAAGTGTGACGCATCTTATTAGTAAACACCTTGAAGATTCAAAGTCCTATGCACGTGTCTTATTCGCTGATTTCAGCTCAGCTTTTAATACAGTTCAGCCTCATCTGCTTGTCAAGAAGCTGAATGGAATGCATGTAAACCCTTTTTTAATCAGATGGTTTTATTCCTTTTTAACAAACAGACCCCAACAGGTAAAGGTCAACGGCACCCTCTCAGAGATCAAATATTGCAGCACGGGAGTTCCCCAAGGCTGTGTGAGTTCACCCTTCCTGTTCACACTCTATACAAATGAGTGCAGGAGCACACAGCAAAATACACACATAATTAAATTTTCTGACGACACAATTATTTTAAGTTTGCTGCGGGTCAATGATTGTCCCTCATTGTATCACAATGAGGTTACAAATTTTAAAACCTGGTCTGACAGTAACCACCTTATTCTTAATACGGCTAAAACAAAAGAAATAATTTTTGACCCAAGAGAGGTGCGAGCCCACGACCCCGTTATCATTGGAGACTGCGAAATAGAACAGGTGGATTCATACAGATACCTAGGTGTCATGATAGACAGCAAACTAAGATGGAATGATCATGTTGAAACCTTATGTTCCAAGCTGGCACAAAGATTACATTTCCTCCGTAAACTTAGGCTTTATGGAGTACACCCTAATACTATGCTTATATTTTACAACGCAGTGCTTGACAGTATCATTCGTTATGGGTTGACTGCTTGGTATGGCACTGCCACTGTCCAACTGAGAGCCAAGGTTACAACAATGATTAAAACAGCCATGAAGGTGATTGGAATAACAGACTATGCACCCCTTCAGACTACATATGAAACAACAGTGATTAGACAGGCACATAGGATCCTTAATGATCCAACAAACATCCTCATGTCAGAATATCAACTCCTTCCTTCGGGAAGACGTTTCAGGGCTAGTAAATACAAAAGTAATAGATACAGATTTTCGTTCATTCCCACCTCCATAGTACTTTTTAACAAAAAAACGGCCCTGCCTCCTCCATAGTAGAGTAGAAGCAGGTGTTACGGACGTTTGAGTCTTATTTTCATTCTTTATCTTATTTTCTTTGCTCCATGCGTACCATATTTTCTGCGGCTCCCTGGTTGTTGCTTAGTTGTATGTGTACACCATGTGTAATATATTTTGTTGTATTATGCTCTGTGTATATGATCATATATGTGTACACCATGTGTAATTATGGTTTCTGTGTGTATGTGGATCTGTGCGTACACTATGTGGAGATGTGTGCGTACACTATGTGTACATGTGAATGCGCAGATGTATGAGTACTATGTGCTTGCTATGTGTGGTTTTAGATGCAGCTGTGTCAGCACTTGTGCCCAAGACAAGTTTCCTGTCAAGGACTAATAAAGTATATCTTATCTTATCTTATCTTAAGTATCCGCTACCTACGGTGGAAGAACTCTCAGCCAAGTTTCATGGATCGTCAGTTTTCACAAAGCTCGACCTACGCCAGGGCTATCTCCAGGTTCCCCTTCACCCAGCCAGCCGCAACCTCACTGCCTTTGTGACTCACATGGGAGTTTTCTGCTACACCCGCATGCCCTTCGGCCTTAGCTCCGCCCCCAGTTGCTTCCAGAAAATAATGGCTACCATCTTCGCTGGGATTCCCGGGGTGGTCGTCTACCTGGATGACATCGTCGTGCATGGAGCAACACCCCCGCAGCATGATGACCGCCTTTCCAGGGTGCTGGGTGTGCTTGTCGAACATAACCTCATGCTGAACGAGGAAAAGTGCATCTTCGCAGCTCCAGTCATCGAATTTGTGGGGTTCCGTCTGACAGCTGATGGGCTGAGCCCGCTTCACTCCAATGTCGACGCTGTGATGCAATTGCCCGAGCCCTCCTGTCCTGCGCAGCTTTCGTCCTTCCTGGGAATGACTGCGTACTACCTGCGTTTCCTTCCCAGGTATTCGGACACTACCGCACCACTGCGTGCTCTCCTCAAACAGGATGCACCCTGGGTCTGGACCGCCGCATGCTCCGCTGCAGTGCAACAGCTCAAGTCGCAGCTTACCTCCCCACCCGTGCTTGCCCACTTCGACCTGCTGAGCCCCACATTTGTGACCTGTGATGCTTCAAACACAGCTGTCGGCGCAGTCCTATCTCAACGCCAGCATGGGACCGAACGCCCAGTGGCGTTTGCCTCGAGGTCACTCACCCAGGCTGAGCAGAAGTATTCGGTGGGAGAGAGGGAAGCACTGGCCTGCGTCTGGGCATGTGAACGGTGGCATATGTACCTGTATGGGCGACATTTCACGCTGCGGACTGACCACCAAGCCCTCACAGCGCTGCTGGCCACAACGGGCTCGGGACACAAGCCACTACGCCTTTATCGGTGGTCTGAGAGGTTGCAGGCCTATAACTTCACCACACAGTTCACACCTGGCAGAGAAAACGTGGTAGCGGACCTGCTCTCCAGAGCCACACCCAACCCCACGCCAGATGCCACCCAAGACCCATCGGAGCCAGAACTGGTGCTCATGTTGCACACACCTCTCCAAACAGCCATCTCTCTGTCAGAGCTTCAGACAGCATCGGCTCAGGACCCAGTGCTGACCCAGCTCCGTGCTTTCAATCAAGAGGGCTGGCCAACCAGAGTCCCGGAGGAACTAGCGCCCTTTCACAGGGTCAAGAATGACTTATCTTGCTGGAATGATGTCTGCGTGGCAAGAGGGCTGTGCACAGTGGTCCCGAGTGCCCTCAGAGAGCGGGTCCTGGCCATGGCTCACGAAGGACACTTTGGCATTGTAAAGGTCAAGCAGCGCTGCAGGAGCCTGGTCTGGTGGCCGGGTATCGACAGGGACGTGGAGACGATGGTGAGGGACTGCACAGCTTGCCTCACCAGTGGAAAGACCGGCCCTCCCCCGCCCCCTCCATTGCAGCCACTGCAGTGGCCTCCAGCTCCGTGGACCCACATACAGGTGGACATTTGTGGAGAGCTCCATGGCGTCCCACAGCACCAGCGCTTCCTCCTAGTAGCCTATGACCTCCATTCTAAATGGCCTGAGGTGCGCCCCGCCGGGACGGTCACCACCGAGGTGGTCATTGACTTCCTCTCCTCCCTGTTTGCCCGCTGGGGTGTGCCCAATGCTATCACCACAGATAATGGGCCCCAGTTCATCTCGGCCGACTTCGCTGCTTTCATGACGGGGAGGGGGATAAACCACATCAGGACGGCGTTGTATCATCCTCAGGCCAACGGCGGCGTGGAGAGGTTTAATCAAACCCTCAAGAATGGCCTCAGAGCCCATATCGCAGACGGCTTATCTTTTTCATCTGCATTACAGAGCACCTTACTCCACTACAGAGCAGCACCTCACGCTACAACGGGCAGTTCTCCAGCACTCCTGATGCTGGGACGTGAACTGCAGCTTCCCCTGGATCGTCTGCGACCTACAGGGAGAGAGACTCCAGGCACAACACCCTTTCCAGGGGACAGGGTACAACAGCAGCAACGCAACATGAAGCAGAGGTTTGAAAATAAGCATCGGGTGAAGCGCTCGACACTCACAGTGTCGGACTGGGTCCGGATCCGTCGACCTAGTCGGCCCCACAAGCTGCTCTCGTTTTGGTCTGCACCACAACAGATAACAGCACAGCTAGGAGCAGCCACCTATCGTCTGATGGATGGTTCACGCTGGCACGCCAGTCGCCTTAGACGGGTGACGCCACCACTCAACCCAAACCAGGCAGCCATGGAGGATCTCCACCCCGCGGATGGGGGATGGGACACCAGAGATGCACCGCCTGGGACCCCTACAGGGTGTCCTCCTCCAGAAGCAGTTGCGCCAGCCGAGGCTCCGCTGTTTGAGCCTCGTCCTGTCCGGGTCCGCCAGAGGCCTCCTTACCTTAAGGACTATGTCACAGACTTATAACTTAGATCAGGGCATAGCCTGTCAGGTGTGTTGGGTCTAAACCTCTAGAGCAACATTCAAATATAAGAAAGACAAGAGCAATAAGCCAAACAGACCAAAAGTGTGAGAGTATACTTGCAAGGAGAGCAGAAGGGCCGTTACATCCCAAACCTACTCTAGCTCGTTCCTCTGCTCTCCTCTGTTTTTATTGAAGGTCTCCGCCCTAGTTACAGAATGTGACTAGGCTCTAAGGGAACGGGGAAACCAGTCACATGCACGTCAACAGTTTCAAAGTAAAGAGATAAGCTTCAGTATCAGAGTTCAATGTGGCTATCAAGGTCAGGATGTGCTGATCCTCCTTCCAAGATGCGCTGCTCCCCACACACAGCTGCAGACTGTTGTTCTCTCCTCCTCAGGATGTCTTTGAGCCACTTTCCTCTCAGGAGTTTTCCACTGTGCTCTGTAAAACAACTTACACAATAATGCATATGCAAGCTAACGTAAAGAAAAGGTTATACACAAGCCTAGAAATATAAATGTGAGGTTATACAAAAGCCTAGAGTGAATATGCTGATAATAATAAAGTAACATTTCTTCCAACATTTCCCTCCTGTTTATCACATATTCACTCAAATTCTCATATCATCATTTCGATCACTTCCTGTTAAGATTTTCGATCGGTGAATCATTTTCATGAACATGAATATGTTTACACTCAGAAGGAGTTTTATGGAGCTATACAAAGTCTATGCCATGGTGCCATCGTAATCCCCAGGATTTGGAAACGAATCTGGCCAATACGGCCCTTCTTCAGCGTCATCATCAACATCTCCTAAGAGAGGATATAGCTGAGACACACGGTGTTCGACAGGAGCTATGGCAGTGGTGATTAGCCTCTGAAGTAAGGAGCGCAGGCAAGGAATACAACAACATCCACATAAGGTCAGTATTGCTGCAAAGACAGCCATCGAGACTAAAATTTAGGACACAAGGGTGCGGTACTTGCCAAACATGTCCATCCAGGAGTCCCACATCGAGGTGTCCACGCCAGAGTGCTCTTTCATTTTGCCATTAAGGCTCCGCAGGCCCTCTATGGCTTTGGTGAGGCTACCGTCAGATGATAAAAGTGCAGCAGGCATCTCCAAACATAGCACATACACCCCCTTTTTCAGCAAGTAGCATGTCAAGAGCAATGCGATTTTGAAAGGACATTAAGGATGTGGCAGCAAGCTGTCCATGAACCGCTTCAAATCCACTCTGTGTCCAATTACCCAATTTCTGGACGTTATAGTGGATGTAATTGATCCTGTCTACATTTTTGTTAGTCGTACACCACCAACATACGCTCGACTCGAAGCCCGCGGATACTTGATCAGCCATTTTATACTCATCTGGGACACCACGAGGAACACCAATGGCGTCTATGTAGGTAGGGTCGCCGTCGCCCTGCCATGCGAGTGATCACTTAGCTCTGCTCCAGTCTTTAGGAATGACACTTGTTAAATGCTGTGTTATCTCTGCAACAGAGACAGGATAAACAGATACAGGTAATAGCAAACTTATCAAGGCACATGTTCCAGTCACATTGGAAGGTAAACGATCAAACAGTCTGTCATCTCCACACCACCACCAAACGTCACTTCTAGACAGAGGTTTGAAAGTTGCATTCACGGTTAGCATAATCTTGCAATGTGAAATTTTTCCATTAACGAACAGAGATCCATTTCCAGTGATATTGATACATGTAAAATTTCCCAATGCCACCTTTTTAGAAAACAAAGGTTTCTTTTTATCTTCTTTGTAGATCTCGCTTGTTTTCTTTTTTAGGTTCACTTGTAGTTGGAAGACCTGTTGGATCCCATAAGTACCATATCATAAGTGTCAGCCCTATGAATATCAATGTCACACCCCAGCAAACAATTGCTGATTTTAATCCTTTTGAAGCCATAATTGTTCTATTGTTAGTTTATTACTAATTTGCAATGCACCAGGTGGACCCAGGACGGCCTTTCAGCTATTCTTACAGCTGTGGGGGTAGTGAGTAACACCTGATAGGGTCCCTCCCACTTAGGGGAATACCAGTGTTTCCTCTTAATGCTCCGTATCAGTACCCAGTCCCCTGGTTCCACTAACTGGTCAACCTGCTGGGACACAGAAGAGTCATCATCACTTGATGTTGCCTTTTGTTGGGTTTCTAACACTTTTCTTATATAGTCTGCCAAATCAGACTCTTCATCTGTTTCCCATGAGTTTTTAAACTGTGGTAACCTGTAAGGTCTTCCAAACAGAGTTTCATAGGGTGTTAATCCATTTGTACTTGTGATGTTTATGTACAATTTCACTAAATCAACACATTGTGTCCATGGTCTACGAGTTTCTTCCATACATTTCTTAAGTCTGTTTTTAATAGTGCCATTCATCCTTTCCACTAATCCTGCACTTTGAGGATGATATGCACAATGGTTTTTCGGATTTATGTGAAACAAACTTCCTATTTTAGTGATTAATTGATTAACAAAATGAGATCCATTATCACTATAAATTCTTTCAGGAATTCCATATCTTGGTATTATGTCTTTACATAAGGCTTTAGCAACTGTTAGTGCATCAGGAGTTTTGGTTGGGAAAAGTTCAACCCATTTAGAGAAGGCATCAATAATTACTAGACAGTACTTCTTTCCTTCACTTTGATTTCTCTGAGGCTGCTGTACGTGCGTCACGTGAGTAAGCGTATTACGTCACTTCCTGCTTCTGCACCGTGTGGTATTGCTGTTTACGGACTGTTAGCTTTGCTCTAATTTCATAAAACTTTCGGTTTATAGTGAGAACTTTTCACGTTCCTTCAATCACCACTGCTACTTTTTTGAACCACACATAATCCCTCGTCTTACTAAACTTTGCCAACTTCAGCGACTATGGCTTCTCCCTCTGCTTCCCCTTCTCTGTCCTGTGTCTCATGCCACATGTTTAGCTACTCCTCTACCTCCTTTAGTGGTAATGGTATGTGTAACAAATGTAGTTTATTCGTAGCATTGGAGGCGAGGCTTTCTGAATTGGAAGCACGGCTCCACACCGTTGAAAAACAACCAGCAGCTAGCCAGGGCCCTGTAGCCGGTGCGGACCGACTTAGAGTAGCTGCTGTTAGCGTAGCTCCAGTTAGCTGTCCCCCGACAGCTCCCGAGCAGCCGGGAAACCAGGGCGGCTGGGTGACGGTACGAAGGAGGCATAGTACCACTCGGCCCGTGGATCACCACCAAACCCTTCGCGTCTCCAACAGATTTTCCCCACTCAGCGACACACCCGCTGAGAAACCAACTCTGGTGATTGGCGACTCTATTCTACGGAACGTGAAGATAGAGAATCCAGCGGCCATTGTTAAATGCATTCCAGGGGCCAGAGCGGGCGACACTAAATCTTATCTCAAACTGCTGGCTAAGACTAAGGTTAAATACGGTAAAATTGTTATTCACGTCGGCAGTAACGACACCCGGTTACGCCAATCGGAGGTCACAAAGCTTAATGTGGAATCGGTGTGTAAGTTTGCTAAAACCATGTCGGACTCCGTAGTTTTCTCTGGTCCCCTGCCCAATCTGACCAATGATGACATGTTTAGTCGCACGTCATCATTCCATCGCTGGTTATCTAGGTGGTGTCCAGAAAACAACGTGGCCTTCATAGATAATTGGCACACTTTCTGGGGAAAACCTGGTCTGATTAGGCGAGATGGCATCCACCCCACTTTAGCGGGTGCTGCACTCATCTCTAGGAATATGGCTAATTTTATTAACCCCCCGAAACCATGACAACCCAGAATTCAGACCAGGAGGCAGAGTTGTAGTCTTACACACTTCTCTGCTGCTTCTCTAGCACCGTCTCACACCCTAAATTCTATAAACTCTATAGATGTTCTGTCTGCTCCTAGATTATTTAAACCAAAAAACAACAACAGAGGAGTTATTCATTGGAACCTGGTACAAATCAGAACAACTTCATTGGCAGAACAGAAGAATAGGAAAATTAAATGTGGTCTTTTAAATATCAGATCTCTCTCATCCAAATCTCTTTTAGTGAATGATCTGATAACTGATCATCAGATTGATCTATTTAGTTTGACTGAAACGTGGCTGCAGGATGATGAATATGTTAGTTTAAATGAGTCTACGCCACCCAGTCATAGTAATTATCACATTCCTAGAAGCACAGGTAGAGGAGGAGGAGTGGCAGCAATCTTCCACTCTGATTTATCTATTAATCCTAGACCTAAGGAGAGCTTTAATTCATTTGAAAGTCTTACCCTTAGTCTTGCTCATCCAGACCGGAAGACACAAAAACCAATTCTTTTTGTTGTGGTATATCGCCCACCTGCTCCTTATTCTGAGTTTTTAGCTGAATTCTCTGAGTTTTTATGTGATTTAGTTCTTAGAACAGATAAAGTCATTATAGTAGGTGACTTTAACATCCATGTTGATGTTGTCAGTGACAGCCTTAGCTCGTCATTTACATCATTACTAGATTCAATTGGCTTTTCTCAGAATGTAAACGGATCAACTCACAGTTTTAATCACACCTTAGATCTGGTATTAACATACGGCATAGAAACTGAAGGTCTAACTATATTTAGCCATAACCCTCTTTTATCTGACCACTTTCTAATAACCTTTGAATTTACTATAATGGATTACGCAGGACCTGAAAAGACATATCATTACAGTAGATGTCTATCTGATGATGCTGTAACTAGATATAAAGAATTAATTCCTTCTTTATTCATCCCAGTTCCATGTGTCAGAGATGTGGACGACAGCAACCACAATTTAACTCCTGCACTATTAGATGATTTTGTTGATGGCTCTGCAGCATCGCTTAGTTCAGCTCTAAACGTAGTTGCTCCTCTGAAAAAGAAGGTAAAAAATTGGAGGAGGCTAGCTCCCTGGTATAATTCGCAGTTACGCTGTTTAAAACAGGCAGCCCGAAAGCTAGAAAGAATTTGGCACTCCACTAATTCTGAAGAAGCTCACATAGCCTGGAAAGATAGTTTAACGACTTATAAAAAAGCTCTCCGTAGTATTAGAACAGCGTACTATTCAACATTAATAGAAGAAAACAAGAACAACCCTCGATTTCTTTTCAGCACTGTAGCCAGGCTGACAAAGAGCCGCAGCTCTGTTGAGCCATCTATTCCTTCAGCCCTCAGCAGTAATGACTTCATCAGCTTCTTTACCAATAAAATTGTTGATATCAGGGAAAACATTCAAGGCATCCTTCCGATGACTGTCAAAGATGTAAGTACAGTGACTTTAGAAATTTCTGTTAGACCTTATCAACATCTGGAATCCTTCTCCCCAGTAGATCTTCTCGAGCTATCTTCAACAATTAAAGCATCTAAACCATCAACCTGTCTTCTAGATCCAATCCCAACTAAATTGCTCAAAGAAGTTCTTCCATTAATTAACACCTCCATATTGAACCAGATAAATTTATCTTTATTAACAGGATATGTGCCTCAGTCTTTTAAGATTGCTGTAATTAAGCCCCTACTTAAGAAAGCCACTCTAGATCCAAATGTTTTAGCCAACTATAGACCAATCTCCAACCTTCCTTTTATTTCCAAAATTCTAGAAAAAGTTGTTGCTAATCAGTTGTGTGACCACTTAAACAGGAATGGTCTGTTTGAAGAGTTTCAGTCAGGTTTTAGAGTTCATCATAGTACAGAAACAGCTCTGGTTAAAGTTACCAATGATCTCCTCATGGCTTCTGATAGTGGACTTGTCTCTATACTGGTTCTGCTAGATCTCAGTGCTGCATTTGACACTATTGATCATAATATTTTACTACAGAGACTTGAAAGTGAGATCCAGATTAAAGGAACTGCATTAGATTGGTTTGAATCCTATCTGTCTGACAGATTCCAGTTTGTTCATATCAACCATGATTCCTCTACTTATACTAAAGTAAGCTATGGAGTTCCTCAGGGTTCTGTGCTGGGACCAATACTCTTCACATTATACATGTTGCCATTAGGGAAGATTATTAGAAAACATGGCATAAACTTCCATTGTTACGCAGATGACACCCAGCTATATTTATCTATGAAACCAGATGAAACTAATCAGCTGGTTAAACTCCAAGCATGCCTTAAAGACATAAAGGCTTGGATGACGTGTAATTTCTTACTCTTGAACTCAGACAAAACAGAAGTTATTGTATTTGGTCCTAAGCATCTCAGAGATTCATTATCTAATCACATGGTTTCTTTGGATGGCATTACCTTGGCCTCCAGTACTACTGTGAAAAACCTTGGTGTTATATTTGACGAGGATATGTCCTTTAAATGTCACATTAAGCAAGTAACCAGGACTGCCTTCTTTCATCTACGTAATATCATCAAAATTAGGAACATCCTGTCTCAGAGTGATGCTGAGAAACTAGTTCATGCATTTGTGTCTTCCAGACTGGATTATTGTAATTCATTACTGTCTGGCTGCCCAAATAACTCTTTAAAAAGCCTCCAACTGATTCAAAATGCTGCAGCAAGAGCATTGACAGGAATTAGCAAGAGAGATCATATTACTCCAGTTTTAGCTTCTCTTCACTGGCTCCCCTTAAAGTCTAGAATAGAATTTAAAATCCTCCTCCTTACATACAAGGGCCTTAAAGGCCTAGCTCCATCATATCTTAAAGACCTCATTGTACCATATTATCCCAACAGATCACTTCGGTCTGAAAGTGCAGGCCTACTTGTGGTTCCTAGAATTTTAAAAAGTAGAATGGGAGGTAGAGCTTTCAGCTATCAGGCTCCTCTCCTGTGGAACCAGCTCCCAGTTTGGGTTCGGGAAGCAGACACTCTCTCTATTTTTAAAGTCAGGCTTAAGACTTTCCTTTTTGATCAAGCTTATAGTTAGGGCTGGACTAAACCATCCCTTAGTTATGCTGCTATAGGCCTAGGCTGCTGGGGGACAATGCACCAAACACATGTTCTCCTTCTTTCTTCTCTCTCCTCTCTCGTGTCCTCCACTTTCTTTTCTCTGGCACAGAGCTCCTCCCTCTAAATTCCTATCTGCTACTAGTCATGCAATTCTGTGCTATTACTATGTAGAATGTTTACTGCTGCTCTCCCTTCTTCCGAGTATCTCTGGCCTGGAGTTGAGTGTTTCCTGTAGAGCTCCATACTACATCTGTTGTCGTGGTCTCATCATTCTGCCCAGTCTCCATGGAATCCTGCTGTTATCCACTCCTACCAGAATGAACGATTCTCCAACCTGCTGATGATTCCTCTTACATTTTCTAACCATCATTAACATCATTAGTTTGTACCATAGCATCCCACCTGTATGCTTTAGTCAGATGTGTGTATCTATGACAGATGTATGTTTATCTTGCTGTTCTCTTTCTCTGTCTGTACCTGGCTGGCCTTAGGCAGATGGGTCCCTCCATATGAGCTGGGTTCTGCTCAAGGTTTCTTCCTGTTAAAAGGGAGTTTTTCCTTGCCACCGTCGCCTGCGGGCTTGCTCTGGGGGTTTCAGGCCGGGTCTTGTAAAGCGTCTTGAGACGATTTGTATTGTTTTTGACGCTATATAAATAAAGCTGAATTGAATTGAATTGAAATTGAATTTAGCTCAATGAAATCCATATGTATAGCTTGAAAGGGGTATTGTGGTTTTGGGAATTTACCCCTTCGAGGCCTCAAATTACCTTGAGGGTTGTGTTTCGCACAGGTTAAACAGGCTCTACAAAAATGTTTTGAATAGGAGTTAAAACCATATGTAGTATAATGTTGTTGTACTTGTCCCACCATCCCTCCTGTTGAGACATGTGTCAAACCATGGCTCAATACTGCTGCCCATTTGTATAGGTTCTTAGGTAAAATAGGTTTCCCAGTTGGTCAGGTATAAATATCATTTTTGAGAGTTGCCCCGTTTTTCTCCCATAATCGGATTTCTTGTCTAGGACTTTGTTGTTGCATGTCATGCAAAACATCGTGTGACATCGTTGTAGTTGTGTCCATTTGCATAATGGAAATTTTTCCTGTTGCTGCAGCTTTTGCGGTTTCGTCTGCAAAGGCGTTGCCCTTTGAGACTGGGTCTGTGTTAGCAGTGTGTGCTGCACATTTGCATACAGCCAAGGTTTTTGGGAGTTGCACAGCTTGTAACAGTTCTGTTAACAATGTCGCATGCGTCACTGGTTTACCAGTTGAGGTCACCATACCTCTGTTTTTCCAGTATTGGGCAAATATGTGCACAGTAGCAAAGGCATACTGGCTATCTGTGTAGATAGTTACATCTTTATTTTTCATTATTTTGCATGCCTCTGTCAATGCCACTAATTCAGCTGCCTGAGCTGAATAGTGTGATGGTAATTTTCCTGCCTTTAGTACCTTTTGCGATGTTACAACAGCGAATCCTGTTATTTGTAGTTTTCCCAAACTCATTCTTTTTAGAAGATCCATCCACATAAAGAATTTCACCTGAGATTAAAGGTTGGTCTTTTAGATCTTTTCTGCTCTTAGCTGTTTGTGACGCAATTTCTTGGCAATCATGTTGTTCTCCATCTTCCGGAGATGGAAGTAGAGTAGCTGGATTCAGTGTTGTACATCTTTCAACAGTCAAATGTGGCTGTGAGAGCAGTGTTGATATACATGATAAGTGTCTCGCTGGAGACAAGAAGGTCATGTTTGTTTGTAAAAGTAAGAGAGAAACTGCATGTGGTACTTTTAGTATCAGTGGGTGGAATAAGACAACGGTTGCGCTGGCCTCCACTGCCACTGACGCTGCTATCACTGCTCTCACACAATGTGGTAGCGCACAGGCTACACTATCTAATTTAGTGGAGAAATATGCCACTGGCTTGAGTTTGTCTCCATGTTTTTGAGTCAGGACTGAGGTCATAAAATGTCCTTTACAATCTGCCATTTGTACAAAAGGTTTCGAGTAATCAGGCAACGCTAGTACAGCACTTGCCACTAGTACTCTTTTTATCTCGACGAATGCATGCTCTGCGTCGTCAGTCCATTTTAGCTTATCAGACATTTTTAGTTCTTCATCGTACATCAGCCTGGACAAAGGATTTACAATCTCAGCATAATTCGGAATCCAAGCTCTACAATAGTTTGTGAGTCCCAGAAAAGACATCATTTGTTTCTTTGTCAATGGCTTCGGAGCTTGTAATACTGCTGATTTTCTGCTCTCGATTATAGTGCGGCCTCCTGCACTAAGATTATGTCCTAAGTATTTAACCTGTTCTTTACAAAGCTGTAGTTTGTTTTTACTGACTTTGTGGCCCTCCTGTGCTAGATGTTTTAACAATGCTATGGTGTCCTGTTTACAGGTTTCAAGGTCTGGAGAGGCCAACAAAACGTCATCTACATATAGTAAAATTTGACTTCCCCCTGGGGGAGTAAAAGTTGACATACTGGCTGTCATTGCTTCAGAGAAAATAGTAGGGCTTTCACAATACCCCTGAGGTAATCTGGTGTAGGTATATCTTTGTCCTCCATAGGTAAATGCAAACCAAAATTGACTGTCTTTGTCCACTGGTATGGAGAAGAATGCATTACTTATGTCAACCACTGTGAAATACTTAGCTTCTGGTCTTAGTGTATTTAACAATGTATGGGGATCTGGAACGCAGGGTGCTCGCTGAATTACAGCGTTATTTACTGCCTGCAGATCCTGAACCATTCTCCAGCCTACGGAGGGTGGTTGTTTCTTTACAGGGAATATAGGAGTGTTGCATGGTGAGTCATTACACCTAATTATGACTCCTGCACTTTTTAGTTCCTCAATAACTGGTTTGATTCCTTCTAAAGTGTCTGGTTTTAAAGGATATTGTCTTACACAGGGTCTATATCAGAATCAGAATCAGCTTTATTGGCCAAGTATGTGCACATACAAGGAATTTGACTCCGGTAACTTTTACTCTCTGGTACAGTACAACTTAAATAGTGAAATAAGAATAAAATAAAACTCAATAAAATAAATCTCAATCTGTACATATAAAATATAGGTAATATATACACCGGGGTTATTGTACAGTGAATATTTACAAGGCAGAGTCATTGTTTATTGTTCATGTGGATGGTCTCTCGCTCTGTGACTGCTCAGAGTTCATCAGAGCGACAGCCTGGGGGAAGAAACTGTCCTTGTGGCGGGTGGTTTTGGCGTACAGTGCTCTGTAACGTCGGCCTGAGGGGAGGAGTCTGAACAGTTTGTGACCAGGGTGTGAGGTGTCTGTGGAGATTTTCCTGGCCCGCTTCCTGACCCGGGACCGGTACAGGTCCTGGATGGAGGGAAGATCGGTGCCAATGATCCTCTCTGCAGACCTGACTGTTCTCTGCAGTCTGTCCCTGTCGTGCCTGGTGGAGGATCCAAACCAGACAGTGATGGACGTGGTCAGGACAGACTGGACTATTGCAGTGTAGAATATGATCAGCAGCTCCTGAGGCAGGTTGAACTTTCTGAGCTGGCGCAGAAAGTACAGCCTCTGCTGGGCCTTCTTCCTCACGGAGTCTATGTGGGCGGTCCACTTCAGGTTCCGTGAAATTGTGGACCCTAGGAACCTGAATGAGTCAACTGTTGGGACTGTCCTGTTGAGTATTATGAGAGGAGTGGGTGATGGGGGTCTCTTCCTGAAGTCCACTGTCATCTCCACAGTTTTGAGCGGGTTCAGCTCCAGGTGGTTCTGATTGCACCAGAGGACCAGCTGTTCCACTTCCCTTCTGTAAGCAGACTCGTCTCCATCCCGGATGAGTCCAATGACGGTGGTGTCGTCTGCAAACTTCAGGAGTTTCACAGAAGGGTCCCTTGAGGTGCAGTCAGTGGTGTAAAGGGAGAAGAGCAGTGGGGAGAGAACGCATCCTTGGGGGGCGCCAGTGCTGAGGGACCGGGTGCTGGAGGTGAAGTTTCCCAGTTTCACCTGCTGCCTCCTGTCGGTCAGGAAACTGGTAATCCACTGACAGGTGGAGGGGGGCACGGTGAGCTGGGACAGTTTTTGGTGGAGGAGCTCCGGGACGATGGTGTTGAACGCAGAGCTGAAATCCACAAACAAGACCCGTGCGTAGGTCCCTGCAGAGTCTAGGTGGTGCAGGATGTAGTGGAGAGCCATGTTGATTGCATCATCCACTGACCGGTTTGCTCTGTAGGCAAACTGCAGGGGGCCTAGCAGGGGGTCCGTGATGTCCGTCAGATGGGCCAGCACCAGTCGTTCAAAGGATTTCATGACTACAGATGTCAGGGCGACTGGTCTGTAGTCGTTTAATCCTGTGACAGGGGACTTCTTGGGAACCGGGATGATGGTGGAGCGTCTGAGGCAGGAGGGGACCTCGCACAGCTCCATGGAGTTGTTGAAGATCTAAGTGAAGATGGGAGCCAGCTGGTCAGCACAGACTTTCAGGCAGGACGGAGACACTCCATCGGGTCCCGGGGCCTTCCTAATCCTCTGTCTCTGAAAGAGCTGACGCACATCCTGTTCGCAGATCCTCAGCACAAGCAGGGGGTCGGGTGTGGTTTGTGGTGCTGCTAGACCTTTTGTGATGGAGATGGTGGGGGAAGTGAAAGGTGTGAAAGTCCTTTCAAACCTGGAGTAGAAGTCACTGAGGTCCTCTGCCAGGCGGGTGCTCCCCACAGGAAGAGCATGACAGCATGTATTGGTCAGTCATGAACTGGTAGGCTCGGTACATGAGTCTCGGACACAGCACTGTAGAACATATAGCAAGCTATGTTAGCACTGTAGCTTCCTCGCTAGCTGACTTCAAAAGTGCTTTAGGTTGTTGTAACAAGTCGAACAGCACACTCTTAACACTTTATATTGTCAGTTCCACAAAGCACACAGATTACATATTGCACCAGTAACCATACAGGTATGAATACATATTATTTGTGCCCAGTGCTGTGATCTGCTACGTACTTCGAGCGCGGCTCTCATACAATGGCAACGTAAGGTGACTGCCAGAAGAATTTATTGCTAGAGAGGGCGCTAATGAGCCAACCCAACCATAAATGTGCTGCCATATACAAGTAGAATTTAAAACACTGTGTACCGTTACAAGTTTACGGGATTCGTGTGGAAGATAGGCCAAAACGAATAAAAACATCTGTGCGTTTTCATGTGGATAGGGCCTAAGAGAGCTGTGTCGAGACTGTAGTTGCTTTGAGTAGCCACAAGGTGGTGCTTCATGTATAGTCGATACGGGAAATTCAGTGAAGGTGCGCTTTGCATGCTGGGAGCTAGATGCTAGTCAAGCCCGACACCGATGCCACAGCGATCTTTTAGGAGCGAGACTATTAACGTTTATGGGAGGAATATTGTTTTATTTTCTTGGACACGAGTTGCAAGTTCTTTTTTGAGTGTTTATGAGAGTTCCAGGACGACTGAGACCGGAGAAATTGCTGTGATTGTTTTCTTTACTGAGGACTCCGTATGAGGCCAATACTGTAGCAAAACTATCTGCAAATGTGTAAAAAAAATCTGTGTGTGTGAAAAAAAATCTGTGTGTGTTGTGATGCCCCTGTGGGCATGTGTGGGTGTGGTTGCACTCCCTGAGGCTAATTACAGTAACTCGGGGCACCTGTGTCCATTGCCCAGGAGTCTTCAGCTGCCACCATTCTTGCAGTTTAAAAAGAGGCTGGGTGAGAGCTCACGCTCCCTGGTGAGACAGACCAACTAACTTCTCTTTGTTTCCCTCCTGCAGGTGTCGTTGGTGGGGTTCACGCTGAGTCTTTAGTTCCTTATCTAAAGAAATAAACAATTGTTCCTATTCCTTGCAATTACCGTGGTGTGTCTCCTTTTTTTGTTGTGGCCACTTGAGCCAGGCCATAACAGTGTGTATCCAGATTTGCAAATGTGTAAAAAAATCCGTGAGTGTAACAGATTTGCAAAAGTGTAAAAAAGTAGCCGGTAGCTAATATCATTGGGTGCTAGTGCCCTCTGGTGGTATGCAGCTGTATAGCTACAGAGGCACACAGATCTCCCACACGCATTTGCAAATCGCTGCACGCATTTGCGGGTCTGCCGCGGCAGAAGTGTAGCAAAAGTCACGTGTAAGAACACATCCAATGGAGAGGATACAGATGAGAGATAATTATTTATGCAACATGGTTCATTTAATACTGCAAAAGACTCACATTAATGGTGACTTGAGGTTTTTTATATATATCCCTATAATAAAGTTATTATAGGTTGCATTTGAGTATAAAAAAATATAATTCTGAGCAGAAATTAGTTGATAACTAGACACACCACAAGTTGGGTTAGCTCTAGGCCTGGGAAGGGGCCCTCTCTTAGAGATGAGGATTTCCTCTTCACCCACCAACGGGGACTTGGGGAGGGAGAAAACCCCCCCACCCCCCTCACACACCCACACACACACACTTATGGAAGTTTTTCTTGATTTTCCTTTCATGTTACGTTATATGTTCAGAGAATTTAGTTCAGAGTTGTCTGGGAGCACACTTTCCAAGAATAACAAAACAGAATAGTACTGTCAATTAAAAAGATACGGCTATAGGGACTTATATTACAGTGCATATAAAGAGAGACATAGAAGGGAAGTTGTAACATTAATATCAAATACAATTCAATTTGACTATGAAAAGGAACTCAAAGATAGAGAAGGAAGATACATCATAGTAAAGGGGAGGGTAGAAAATCAACCAGTGACACTGATAAACATATATGCACCCCCAGAGAGTGATAAACATTTCTTCAAATCTTTGTTTGATGTCATAGCTGTAGAAACTGAGGGAATCCTAGTATGTGGGGGAGACATGAATGTTGTTATGAAGCATAATATGGATACAACATGTCTTAAAAGGACTAAAATGCAGCTATCGAGATTCATAAAGGTATCATTGGAAGAGATGGGGATGGTGGATATATGGAGAAACCTACACCCTTTAGATAAAGATTATACACATTACTCATCTGCTCATAAAACTCATTCAAGGATTGATTATTTCTTTGTGAACCAGAGTGACGGCTTCAGGGTAAAAGAATGCGAGATCAGAGGGGCAGATGTGTCAGACCATAATCCCCTCTACTTAAAAATGAATATAAATAACAGAGTAAGACACACAGTGTGGAGACTCGATGTAGGAATATTAAATAATGAACAAAGAAAAGAAAAGAGAGGAACAGACATAAAAGGATACATAGAGGAAAACAATAACGGAGAGGTGGACCCGACAATAGGCTACTCTGGGATGCCATGAAGGCTGTTATAAGGGGAAAACTGATAGCTGAAACTGCCCATGTAAAAAGAGTTCAATTGGAATCATATAATATTATACAAAAGAGTTAAGGGAACTGGAACAAAAACACCAGAAAACAAAAGATTCAAAGGTCTATCAACAAATTAGGACATTGAAACAAAGATAAATGACCTATTATCAGATGAAGCTGAAAGAAGAGCAAGTTCATAAAACAGAACTATTATGAAGCAGGCTCGAGGGCCACCAAACTGTTAGCGAAACGAATATGAAAACAACAAATAATAAATAATATATGCAAAATCAGAGACCCCCATACAGGGGACTTAACCCGCAACCCAGAAGATATAGAGAACATATTTCAAAGGTACTATGAGGAATTATACACACAGCCTGAATCTGCAGATGAAGAAGAAATGAGAGTATTTTTAAATTCACTAGACCTACCATCCATTGGTAATATACAAAATAATAAGTTAACGGCCGATATCACAATAGAAGAGGTGAGTGACGCAATAAGAACATTAACAAACAATAAATCCCCAGGCAGTGATGGATACCCAGCAGAGTGGTAGAAAATATTTAAAGACGAGTTAGCACCATTACTCCTGAACACTTTTAATTGGACACTTAAAAATAATAAAAGGCCACCATCGTGGACAGATGCAATAATAACAGTCGTCCACAAACAAAAATAAAGACAACTGTGAGAATTATAGACCTATCTCACTACTAAACGTAGATTACAAAATATATACAACAATCATCTCAAAACGACTGAACTCCTTCATAACAGAAATTATAGAGGAAGACCAAACAGGGTTTATAAAAGGACGACAAACGCAGGATAATGTCAGAAGAACCCTACATATTATAGAACAGGCTCAACATAAAAAACAAAGCACTATTTTAGTAAGCATAGATGCTGAGAAAGCATTCGACTGTGTAAACTGGAGGTACTTATATCAAGTGTTAGAACGATTGGGGTTTAATAGTAAATCAGTACAATGTATAAAGACCCTATACCAACTGCCCACTGCTAGAATCAAGATAAATGGAAATCTGACTAAAACAATAATTTACAGAGGTCAACCAGACAGGGATGTTGTCTGTCACCCACTTTGTTTGCCCTTGTTGTGGAACCGATGGCACAGGTAATTCACCAGAATACAGAACTAGTGGGAGTTATGGTAAATGGAGTGGAACATAAAATAGGACTTTATGCTGACGATGTCATCGCCTTCTTAGAGCAACCAACTAAGTCATTTCCAGAACTGATGAAACTCATAGAAACCTATAGACATCTCTCAGGATATAAAATCAATATCTCAAAGACACAGGTGTTATCACTTAACTACACGCCACCGAGAGAGATACAGGAATCTTTTGATATTAATTGGAGTTTAAAGAAAATTATATATCTGGGCGTCACCATTACCAAAGGATTATCAAAACTATATCAAGAAAACTACATCAAAATAACACAAGAGATACAAAAAGATATTCAAAAATGGTCCACCCTGACACTAGATCTCAGTTCGAGGATTGAAATAATTAAAATAAAAATTAATGTATTACCCAAGCTTCTCTATATGTTCCATTCTTTACCTATAGAGATCCCGCAAAATCAATTTGAGTCCTGGGACAGGATGATATCAAGATTTATATGGGCAGCAAGAAACCCAGAATTAGGTATGGGACTCTCCAACTGCCAAAAGATAGCGGAGGAATGGGATTACCAAAACTCAGGGAATACTTCTATGCAGCACAGCTTAGATATTTGATTTGCTGGTGTCAACCAGACTACACAGCCAAGTGGAAAGACATGGAAAAAAAGTTCAGAGGACACCGAATGTGATAAGAGATAAAGAAGTATATAACAAAATAAAGAAACAACTAGATTCAATTACATTGTTTACTTTGGAATTATGGTTTAGAATCGTTAAAAAACATGGGATGAAGAAGGATAGTAATCTGCTGAGGTGGGTAGCATTTGATAGTAACTTTAAACCGGCCACATATGACAAGGGATTTAAACAGGGGAAACTAAGGGATTACAGCATGGTGTACTCTAGAAAGAGATGCTCTGGGTAAACATTAATTCTATAGGTACCTACAAATAAGGGATTACTACTTACTAATTAAGGAAATCAGGGCGGGTCCCTCCATGGAAGTGAATGGTGTGATCCAAACTATAATCAATATGTATAAAGGCACAAAAGCCAGAATAATATCTTCACTGTATCAAAAATTGACAATAAGCAGCAAAAATTCAACTAATTATGTAAAAGAAAAATGGGAATTGGAGCTCAATACCAAAATCTCAGATGATGAGTGACAAAATATGTGGAAAATACATCAAACAACCACCAGTTCGCTGACATGGAGGGAATTCTCCTGGAAAAATCTTATTAGATTCTTTATCACACCCAAGGTCAAGAGTAGACATCTGAATGTTAACTTACCATGTTGGAGAGAATGTGGAATATTAAATGCAGACCACATACATGTATTTTGGAAATGCCGTGAGATACAGGTGTTCTGGAGAACTGTACATGTAAGAACTACTAAGGTATGGCATTCCCATGAGCTGCACGGTACTCTACCTGTGTAACTTCACAGAGGACAATGTACACGCACTGCTAATACTGTTAATAGCTAGTAAAAAGGCGATAACAAGGAAATGGGGCAATGTAAATCTTTCAACTAAGGAACAATGGATGGAAATAATAGAGGAAATCTATACAATGGAAAAACTGACACACCGGCTGAGTTTGCAAGAAACGCAGCTAGAAGACAAATGGCTGAAGTGGACTAATTACAGGACAGAGACAGACAAAATGAAAAGACAATTGATATAGAGGACGAAACTGAGAGAAGATGGATAAAGAAGAATGTAACTCCCAACAAGACTATTACTATTCATTTTTTCATTTGGTTGTTGATGTTTCTTGATGGTCTGTTGTATATGTTAAAACTGAATAAAAATCAAAGTGAAAAAAAATAATTGCTCCTGCAAAGACCAAGCTCCTTGGGTTATCAGGCAAAAACACCATGGTGCATATTCCTATTGTATAACTGCAGAGATGTTGCAGTAATAAAGAAAATTAAAAAGCATCTGTTTTTATATTAAATATTGTTATGTACAGTCGTATAGCTTTAATGTCCCTTTAAAGCTTGTACCCAATTACCCAAATTAAAGTTGTCACTTGTAAGAGTTTTCTGCATTATCTTACACATTGGACTAAAACAAACAAACAAACAAACAAACAAAAAAACGAAGATAAATGTTCCACTGCCACAATAGTCTAAAATAATAAACACGATACCTCATATTTATAAATCACTTAAACAAAACCTATACCTATAAAACACTAAACTTTGTAATGCTAAATATATAATAATGTTAAGTTTCAAATATATGAGAGACAACTCATCAACTCCTATGAACAATGACAGAGCAGACTACAATAGTAATAATAATATGAATATGAATATGAATAAAGGGGTCTGGAGGCAGTCAGTCATTGAGGACAGACTGTCCATATTCATCTTATATTAGCCAACTTTCATGAAGCAAACACTAAAGCTGAGTTTATGACAAAGAAATCCAAGCCAGCTAGCTAACATTTATCCAGAGCTAGCTAGCTAACATGTATCCATGGCTAGCTAGCTGGGAGCAGGACAAATAAACAAACTTGCTAAAAAAAAAAAACCTATCCAGCCCACAAATGCCTTACATTTATCCTTTGAACGTTTTTCTTCCTCTATTTTCTTTTCTTCCGTTTTCTGCGCCACTGAGATAACTTATTTTTTGATGCTATTACTGTGTTTCATTTGTTTAATATTCTCGCTAACGGGAATGATGGGTAGCTGTCAATCATGCTGTCGACGGCTCGCTACGTCACTCACTGTGCGCAGTCGCAGTGCGGTCGAACGAGTCGACTATGACGCAATAATGCCAAGAATCAGAATCAGAATCAGAAAAGACTTCTGTGTAGGCTGCCATCTTGTGGCGACGCCATTACTGAGCTGTTCCTGGTATGTAAACAAAGCTCCGTGATAACGCCCCCTCGATGACAGCTACAGCCAGGCAGTATGACTTGTTGGGTTGATGATGTTAGACAGTGGCCTCCAGTCACAGATGAAGGTACAAACGATCTTACAGATTATTTATGAAAATAGCTTAAAGTAGAGAATGGGGAAATAAAGACATAATTGGAGCTAGGATGATATTATATCTACTTAACTACTGTAGCTGCTAGTTAGCTAACGTTAGCAATAACTATGCTAGCTAGGCTAGCTAACGAGGAAACTATAAAAAGATCCGTCCATTTGGCAACAATAAATAAATGAATGGATATCAAATCAACAAATTCATGTTTTTCATTTGTGACCATTGTTTATCTCATTTTCACATTTCAAAAGGAAAGGGTAAGGTACAGCTAACTGCTAGCGTTGTTGGTTCTCAGAGTGAGAGTCACAGTCAAGGAAATCAAACGTTAACAACAGACATAACAGTAATGTTACTACTGCCCCTTCTGTTGTTTTAAAGGTATTCAAGAGGATTTTCTCCTTCGCCTGGCATCCCATGATCAACAAAATGCCAACTACAGGTCACTGATAGAGGGTCAAAATGATCTGAGCGCCGGATGGGTTGGTCAAATAATGCACACTCTACCAGATGATAAACACATAGTTCTAAAAGGACCTGTCTGATTTTCATTGTCACAATTTGAAAGGGAAATGATTCAACAAAGTATTAGTTTAATGGCGTGCACATTTATGCAACCACATCATTTTTATAAACAAAATAATTATTTTTATTTTATTTTGTTGTTTGTAAGCCCTCCTAAAGTATATCACAAGTTCTTTGGTCTTATCCACATTGAGAGAGAGGTTATGATGTCTGCAATATGTTGTTAGCTGCCTCGCCTAGTGGATGCAGACTCATTGTTGTCCTTAAGGTCTTCCACGGCCGTGTCATTGGTAAACTTGACAGTGTGGATACTGCAGAGTCTGGCTGTGCAGCCGTGGGTGAGCAGGCTGAAGAGAAGAGGACTGCAGCCCTGGGGAGAGCCCCTGCTCACTGTGATGGATTCTTCATTGCATTTTCTGGAAAGATACACCAGAGGGCGCCAACGAGACATCACACAAAGCTGAACTGTTTGACGAGAACCTGAATTGAATTGAATCCCTTTATACTTAAAACTGTCTAAATTAATATAAAACATAAAACATCTGTGCCTCAAACTCCATCACTGTAGCTACAGTTATATCCAGTGGAAGAGGACAAACAGCCTGGATGTTGGGGAGGTCAGCTGCCTGAAGAACTTGCATCCACCTCTCTGCTGTTCCTCCAGCTCTGCTAGCTCCCTCTTCTCCCCAGTAACAGTGGCGTTGGTTGTACCGACTATATTCCACGATTAATTTATGACAGTAGATATTACGGGTTTTGTACGGTGAACGTTCAGCTCAACAGTTAAGTGCAGACCCTTGGGAGTAGCTGGGAGGCTAGTGGGGTTAGCCGCCAGCTAATTCACGCCTAGCGGGAGCTTATCACAGTCATCAATTATATTATATTAAGGGGCAACACAGTGGAGAGGTGGTCAGCACTGATACCTCACACCTGTGTCTGCATGGGTTCTCTGCGGGTACTCCGGCTTCCTCCCACCATCCAAAGACATGCTCATTAGGTTAATTTGTGATTCTAAATTGGGTGTGAGTATGAATGGTTGTCTGTCTTTTTGATGGACTGGGGACCTGTCCAGGGTGTACCCCTGCCTCTAGCCTGATGACAGCTGGGATAGGCTCCAGCAGACCCCCGTGACCCCTAACAGGACTAAACGGGTATAGAAAATTACTGACTGATTATATTATATTATAGCACACTACACATTACACGTTGTGTTGTATTACTAATAACTTTCTTTTGTGAGATATGTCTAGGAAGGGTAAGCGGTCCCAGGTCCAGGAGGTGCGTTGGAGACGGGTGAACCTGGCAGAAGTGGCAGAGGAAGGACTCGTGGATGATGGAGCCTGTGACTCTCCACTTGAACAGGTATATTTGGTATTATAGTGAGCAGAAGAAGTACAGGGCTGATCTGTGGACACTGTGCATGTACGCTGCTTTAAATAGCCCAGTGACAACCTCATCCATATATTCTGGGACAATGACAGATCATTTCATTTAGACTCTGCATTTTAACAATTGAAGGAATCATGCCACTTCATGTTAAACCTGTGTCCTGTGTTTGTAGTTGGCTGAGTCCACAGCAGGACGGTTCTGCAGGCAACATGATGGATCAACCCCCTCACACTCTCCAGCTTCCAAGGTCCAGTAGTTTCCCTCTACTATGGATATATAGGATATGTGGATTTATTTCTGTCACACAGGACACTGAGTCTGTATTGCGTGTGTTATCAGATGCTAAGACGTCTCCACTGGCCAGGCAGTTCTGGAGTACGGATGATACACCCTCCTGCTCCCACTCAGCTGAGAAGATGTGTGTTGTTGTTATGTTATGTCTGGTTAGTTTTTATTTCACAACAGCTCATGGCCAGTGTTAATAATAATCTTCCTTGTATCACTGAAACACCCACTGCCAACAAATCTGCTCAGATCCAACATTTAGTGACTAGTATGGCGTCATGTTTCACTGTTTCAGTATCACTCCCACCATCCAAAGACATGCTCATTAGGTTCATTGGTGTGGAGAGGGAGGGTGAGAGCAGCACCAGGTGAGAGTGATTGGCACACCTGCATCCTGTTCCACTAATCTGTTACCTTGGTGCCTGTTATCAAGGTTAAAGCAGGCAAGGTGGGGAGCTTGGATAACTATAGACCAATTGCTTTCGTCAGTGTGTTATCCAAAGTCCTAGAAAGAATTTTACTTGATAGATTAAGCTGTTACATTAATACCACAGACAACCAGTTTGGCTTCAAGGCTAAACATGGTACTGATCTATGTATCTATGATCTGAAGGAAATGGTTGAATAGTATAGAAGACAGAATTCTTCAGTTTTAATTTGTTTTATTGTTGCATCAAAGGCTTTTCATCGAGTCATCATCATTTCAAGTTGTTCACAAAGCTCAGTCAAAGAGGTGTGCCAAATAGCATAATTAGGATCCTGGCATACTGGTAAGCCAATCAGAGCAGGTCAAGTGGGGGAATGCAGTCTCTACACCATTTGGCGTGGGTAATGGGGTTCGCCAGGGGGGGTTACTCTCACCTGCCCTTTTTAATGTCTACATGAATGATCTATCTGACCAACTAAGAGCCAGTAAAACAGGATGCATGGTTGGCAACACCCTGGTAAACCACTCATGTATGCCGATGATTTGGTAATCTTTTCTCCTAGCTCTGCTGGGTTTCAAGAGATGCTGAACATATGTACTGAGTATGGTGTTAAATATAATAGTAAAAAGAGTGTTGTTCTGATCTGCAAAACAAAGGAGATAAGGAGTTTATCTTTCCACCTTTTCACCTGGCAGGACAAGCATTAACTGTAGGTAACGAAACTAAATATCTAGGACACATCATCACAGATCAAATGTGTGCGGCTAAGTTACTATGGTGATTTATTCTCTACAGCTAGCTTGCTCCAGACCAGGTAAGATTAATCCTGGTGATCCACCTGTATTTCTACCGTCAATCCTGTGAGTTTGTGTGTTTTAAAGCATGTCCTAGTATGTTGCATCATTTTAATTATCCTGTATTAAAACATTACATATATATATATATAGTAATTTCTCATTTCATTTAAATCTGTTGGCTTTAATTGCAATAGTCTTTTTATATTGATTTAAGTGGTAGTATTATTACTCAGGCCAAGTGTTATACTGCTATGCTAATGAAGACTGCTTGTCAAACTGTGTTAAATATGTGTTTTATTGCAGTAATTGACATTACAAAACACAACTGATGAAGTTGCAAAGGTGTTTTCAATGAAATCTGTGGCAATATAGTTTATATAGGTCCAACTTCCATTCACCTGTTCCCTCTTCATAGTGGCTTGCCCCTTTTTTGGAGGATGTAAGGAAACAAACATTCCTGTGTCACGATCACTTGCCTCAGTAAGAGATCCGGTTGTTCACGGACCAGAGGGTCAGTGGTTCGAATCACGGTAGAAGCGTCTCGATACGGATACGGAAGATACGGAAGAGATTGGGTAGATGTGTAATTGTGATTGTAAGCTGTATAAACATGCAGCACTATATACCATACATTTCTATCCAGATTTTTATTTTAGAAGTGGAATGAGTTGGATGGATTGCTTTACACCAGTGCCCATCATGAAAATCAAACCAATATTATTTAACAATTTTGATTTAATGCACAACTTTTGATACGTGAAGTTTGTTTATCCAATGTTAATGTTTCTATCTTGACGACCTGTTGCTTGTTTAGTGATCTTGAACATTTGTCGTTAGTTATGTACAGCAGCGTGACGGAATGCGCTCATCCTCTTGTTGATGCGTCTCTATGGTTACTGCCCGCAGAGAGCAGCGCAGCTTGCCACTGTGCATTAGCTTAGAGGAGCTGAACTTTAAAGGGTGCTGAGTCTAACCAAATCTTAAATTATATCAGGTGAGCACATGGAGTCGAGCCTGAAATCTGCCCCGCACTCGGTGAAGCAGTGGCAGCTGAGCGGGACGGACTATGAACCGCAGAAAGTCCACAACCAGCAGTCCGAAACCCGCTTGAGCAGCTGGACTCCTCTCAACAACAAGCAGAGCAACATACAGGTCAGAGGACTTGATTCCTGTTAAATAATCTTAAACTGATTATTAACAGCAAACAGGTGACTGGAGAATTACCGTATATAATATGTGATGAATAAATAGGTTTACACGTTTTAAAAAGCACTTAATGGTGCTATAGGTAACAAGCCTCAAAATAATACCAATACAAATAAATAAAATCACATAAAAACGTTTATTTCTGGCCTTGCGATGATGATGTCATACATTCTTGTCCCTCGATGATGATGTCATCACGTGTTTTTCCTTTGATCTTGATCATGATCCTTTGATCTTCATGTGTGCCTTTGATCTTACTGGAGGTTTAAATAGGGTGTAACCTGTCCACCTGTACATTCTTTAGTACGTATCAGCGATTCATACTGACTGCAAGCAAGACAGCGATCACACGTGAACATATTTTCATTCCTCCTGGCTGCAGTGGTGTGAGCGCTTTCACACCATGTGGCTTATTGTAGTGGAAAGCTTGCTTCCTCTTCTCCACAGCATCCTTATGTCTGACGTGCTGCCGCTTTGGCCATTTTGGTTGCAGGCTTAGTTCAGCCGGACTGACACCAGTGCTGCTGTGCGCTGAGGATCTGTAGACCATAAGAGCCAGTAGTGGATCTTTTTGTCTCACTATTCTTTTGGCTGTTTGCACTGCACGTTCACGGCCATGGCCTTGTGGGTTGTGGGGGCTAGAGGTCACATGATGTTTAAAGTCCATCTCACGGGCAAAGTCTCTGAAAGCGTCACTGCTGAACTGTGGCCCGTTGTCACTGACAACCTCTTCCTGTATTCCATAGCGGGCAGAAGCAGCTTTCAGCTTTAAAGTTACCTGTGCACTTGTAGTGGTTGGCATATGGAGCATCTCCAGGTATCTGGAATAGTAGAAAGTTCTCTTGTTCATGTTGACAGAGATCTATGCTGATGTTCCTCCACGGCCTGTCTGGGAGGGCTGTTGACAGGAGAGCTTCTCTGTTCTGTGCTCTCCTATGCTCCACACACAAGGACTTGTTAAGTCCTTGATGAGCATCATGTATTGGCTCTAACATCTCTGATCTCATTGACCCTGGTATCACTATCCTGCTCCCTCTGAGGACCAACCCATCATGCACAGACACTTCATTTCAGCTCTGTGTGTGTTTCATGTCTTCTGGCCACCCATTCTTCATGGACCTGATCACCACTTGGAGTTGCTCATGGGCGGCTGCCTTTAACAGAGCTATGGGGACTCAGCGTACTGTGGCCACTGCATAGGATTGAGTGTTATCTTGCAGTGTCATTTTCACAGGCTGTGTTTTCAGTGGGCCAAACTCCTGTTCACTGGTCCTGATCTCATACACTGGCTTTATTAGCCCCGTTGCTAAAGATGCTGGCCGGCTGAGCAGCTTGTTCACATTCTCACCTCTAATAACATAGAGCCTGAACGTGGATGTTCTGCCCTTGTATACAGTCTGTGTGATAAACTGGCCCAAACAGTTCAGACCACCTCCTGGACCACTCAGGATTTTCTTTGCTTTGTGTAGGACAGTGACAGCCTTAGCTCCTCATTTCCATCATTATTAGATTCAATGGTCTTTTCTCAGAATGGAAACAGATCAACTCACTGTTTGAATCACACCTTAGATCTTGTCTCGTCTGTTGAGCCATCTATTCCTTTAGCCCTCAGTAGTAATGACTTCATCAGCTTCTTTGCTAAGAAAATTGTTGGCATTAGAGAAAACATTCAAGGCATCCTTCCTCCAGCTGTCAAAGATGGAAGTACAGTGACATTAGAAACTTCTGGAAGACCTAATCAACATCTGGAATCCTTCTCTCCAGTAGATCTCTCTGAGCTCTCTTCAACAGCTCTACAGCATCTAAACCATCAACTTGTCTTCTAGATCCAATCCCAACTAATGAACACCTCCATACTGAACCAGATAAACTGATCTTTATTAACAGGATATGTGCCTCAGTCTTGGTACGACTCCTTAGATGTTTTAAGAGCAAGGAGACATAAACACAACAATCAGAAGAAATGATGCCAGAGTTTGTGTGAGGAAGAAAAGAAAAATGCTTTATTAACCAAGCAACACTACTAATACAACAACACAGTGGTGGAGGAGTGTGGGCCGGTGTGGTTGTGTCAAATAGTCATAAAAACATACAACAACACTAGGCCTATACTGAGGCTACAACTGAAACACAACAAAAACCTGACTCTCTGATCTAGAAATGGAGCTGAACACAAAGAAATACAAAGATGGCACCAACCCTAAAACCTAGTGTGTATGTACAAGGAAGTACTATGAGAATGAGAACATGTATAGAGTATTAAATCATTATTATTTATGTGGCACTTTTCAAACATAAAAGCAAAACAAAGTGTCTCAGAGGCTAAAAACAACAAGGACAATAACCCAACCCCAACTAGAGAGAGACATGGCCAGGCACTGAGACCTGGAGCAAGCAGAAAGCCACCTTTGGGGGCCGACCACACTGAGAGGGCCTCCAGCCCACGACTACAGGGAGCGCCGTCATAGAGACAGCCCTGACCCGGGAAGACCAGAGGCCCCACACCAAAGTACAGAGCCACCCACAGGACAGCACCATTTCCTCAATGGAGCACATTGGAGCCCATTTGGATCCAGTTGTCAGTGTCTTAACAGTACTCACAGTTCCTGGGATGCAGAGTGCTGTTAGATATAGTTTGGTAAAGCCTCCTTCAGCAGTGTCCCGTCCACTGTGGTGTAGAAACACGTCCTCAGGCTCCGTCCACGTTCAGAAGCATCCAGTAGGTTCTCAGCAGCTTGGTGCAGGAAGTGTTTCCCAACAACAAGTCTCTCATACTGTTAGCATGAGGAGCTAACTAGCATCAGTCCTCAGTGTGGTCACGGTTTAGCATCAATTAAGTAGAATTCCAGACAGAAAAGGCTCCACTGAGCGTCCAGTCTCTCCAACAAACAAATACACTAAGTGGTTCAGGCAGACACGCAACTAAATCACACTAAGTTAAATAAATAGAGATTATTGAACTAAGTTTTAGAGGTGACTTTCTGTCTCGCTCCGTCTCTTTCCTCTCAGTCCCACCCACCTGGTTACCAGGTAGATTAACTTGAACATCACTGATTGGCTAATCAAAGAGATTGACACCTGTCCATACCATTACTGCCACAAGAAAATGGTGTGTTCAGGAACCATGTTGAACATAGGACATTCCAGATACTTAATGAACCTTCCCAAATACCAGTAGTCTTCTACGTACTTTGCAGATTCATGCTGCGGGCCAGATTATTCAATTCAGTTTTATTTATATAGCGTCAATAACAATACAAATTGTCTCAAGACGCTTTACAAAACCTGGCCTGAAACCTCCAGAGCAGCCTGAAGGAGACGGTGGCAGGAAAAACTCCCTTTAACGGGAAGAAACCTTGAACAGAACATATGGAGGAAAGACACATCACAGTGATATAAAGAAATAACAGATGCAGTTCAGACACAGAAAAGAAATGTCCTCTGGAGGGACGGTTTGAAGAAGACTCATTCCAGCTCCAGCATGGATCTGATGGAGACTCTGGTCTGACTGTGAGCTTTACAGTCCACAGCTTCATGTTTTATCTTCAGCTGCTTTTAAATCATCGTTTAGTCTCTAAACTCACCAGAGACAAGAGAAGACATGGAACAAACATCTCCACAACAACAGGAAGGACTGTTGATGCTGGCAGGTTGACATGTGTCTGAATCATTCATGAGGGACTGGACTTGATTTGTTGGAGCTCTGTGAAGAGTTGAAGTACAGCTCTGTTGATGGTCTTAAATGGAGACCATGTGGATGAAGCTCTCCTCTCCACCTCCCAGTAACATGGTCCAGTCAGAGTCTGCTTCAACCTCTGGATCATCAGGACACAGCTCATCCTCTCACAACACACACCGTCCTGTTTACTACCGTAAGTCCTTCCACCTGTAGAGAGGAGGAGAAAGAAGAGAGGAGGTGAAGGAGTGTTTCCAGAGTCTCCCTTCATCATCACATCCAGTAGAAAGAGCAGCAGGGACTTCAGTCCTGTTCAGAGCAGCAGTGGAGCAGCTGTGGAGCTCAGCCAGCTTCCTTTCAGCTTCATGTTAACGTGTTGGAGTGAACACACACAGACCTGCAGAGACTTTTAGCATCAAGTCCGTTTCCTCTGCAGATTTCACTAATAAACTGCTGAGAGTCCTGAACGCTTCATTACTGCACCAACACTTTAGTGATGGATTTACTGCTGCTCCATTTAAACAAAGATCAGCTGACTAATAAACATGGAGGCTGTCATTGAAGAGATCTGATCAAACTAATGACACATGTGATGACTCTGCTCATGGTTACTAAATGTAATGCTGCTTCTGTGATGTGCAGGCTTCAGTCAGACTGATCTCAGAGCTGTGATCAGTTGTTCATCACATTTGATGAATGACCACCACTGTCTCTTTACATCTTGGAAGGCTGTCAGCTGGAATCCAGCTTTATTTCCTGGACACATCAACACAACAACAACAGTCGTCTCACAGCTTCACTGAGAAGCTGCAGGTTTACAGGAAACACTGGATCTTTGATACTAACTGTGTTTAGGACAATACTGATGAAAGCAGCATGGACTGACTGGAACCCTCTACTCACCTCAGAGTCTCCAGTTTATAGTCTGGACTCTTCACAAGATCAAGAAGCTGCTTCACATCTGAATCCTTCAGGTTGTTTTCACTCAGGTTCAGATGTTTCAGATGGGAGGGGTTGGACTTCAGAGCTGAGACCAGAGAATCACAGCTGATCTCTGACAAACTGCAGCTCACCAATCTGAATAAAGAATAAAAGATGAAATGATTGATGATCAATCAGATGTGTTGAGGTTTTAAATGTGTCCTCATCAATGTGTGTGTTGACCAGGAATGAAGCTCAACATTATACAGTTATTTAAATGAGTTTGTATTTGTCTTCATTTTGAGGAACAATTAAGTTTTACATCAAATACATTAAATTCACTTGGTGATTAAACATATCAGATAGGGCTGGGTGATATATCACATTAATAAATATATGGATCTATGTTTTAATGTGATACGGTATTTAAACTATATCTGGTATATGGATATAGTTCAAATTAGCCCTGTGATCCTTGCTCCATCAAGCTGCTGACCCGGAGCTCTCTGCACTGCTCCCCCCGTCCCTCCTCTTTCATGCACAGAGGAGGAGCAACAACGTCTGCAGAGTGTGTGGAGGAGAAACTGGTTAGTAAAAGAAAAAGCAGTGGCTCAGTAATTTGGAGATGGTTCAGATTCAAAGTATCAGATGAGCAACAAAATTACGTTATATGCAGAGGTTGAGCTAGACTTTTTAGTTGTCTCTCATTTTGACTGACAGGCTTGTAGGATAACATACACTTTTAAAATGTCTCGTTGGGGCACCACCTCCTGTTATCGTAGGAAGGACACGGTTTAAATCAGTTTATCAGTCTCAATTAAATTATTTGCATATCTGAAGGATGAATCCTTTACTACAATTTGTACCAGTCATTCTCTGCCGTAAACAACACCACAAACAACTTCTTAAGAGTGAATAAATATTTATTTAATAAAGTGACAACTATGAATAAATGAGGGAGTAATAGAATATGCATGGGTAATCAATTAAAACGAATATGATAAGGTATGGAATTATTAATTTCTGGAGCAATGGTGAGAGATGGAGATGTTTTAAGGGAATGATACCTAATCTAATCAATCTTCTCTAAAAGATATTAGTAGGCAGTTTCAAAGTAGTGACACCAACTCTTTGTCTTAAGCGGTAGGAACGATTCAGCCTACTTTTTCGTAGAGTCTTCTCGGTGTCGGTGATGGCGGAGCGTCGGTCTGACATTGGTGACGATAGCACAGCTGATGCAGAGGCCTCTCTTGGACCGGTAGACAGGACTCGTTGCTTGGTCTGCAACTCCAACACCCAGCTTCCCTGGAGAGCGCTGTAGGTGTTCAGTCAAAGGCAGTAGATGACACTTGGCAATGTCTTTGTGTTTGAAGAAAGAAACTGGATCGTCACGTCTTCTTGATATCGTTGCTATGGCAACAGCTTCTTGGTTTCTTGATCCGTCGAAGAGATTGGGTTTTTCTTTGATATCCCAGCTGTCTACGCTGGCTAACTTATAACGAGGTTGGTTAGTACTTCCGTTCGTAGAGTATAAAAATGAATAAAGCTAGAAAAATATTTAAGTCACTATAAAAATTGTATGTCGGGGAAAAACATCCGACGAGAAACAAACAGCTTGAAATATTCAAGTGGTTCTTGAAGCAAAGTTACTAAGTATGAACGTGAATAAGTACGTAAAGAAGAACTAAAACGTAAACGAAAAATGGAAATTAGAAAGTGCTGGGAAAACTAGAAAAGAAAAAGTGCGAACTAAAAGTAAAAGAAAGAAAAGTGCGGAGAAAAGGGAGCGTCTCTCTGGTTTTATAAGTTAATTATTCAGGGCGTGTTTGGATAGGGTTTCCAAATTTTTCGCGCGGAAAGTGAAGAGACCGCCTACTCCTTTGTCTTGAGATCTTATTGCCTGATCTTCTTAACCTATTTTCTATTACTAAATGTAACCATTCCATCACTCATCATGGCTCGTTAGCAATGTTTCCGTATGTGACAACACAACATTACAACAGGACAAGATGACGTATCTGAATGGCAAAATCAAAATAATTCAAAAGCATCAATGAATTAATAAACTCAAGTTCTCTTTACAGTGACAATTTGATAATAATAAAAAGTTGTGGTTTCTAAAATAACAATTCCAATAGTTATGACGTCAACTAATAGCTACTATTAGTATAAGAACATATCTAATGTTATACATTCTTCAACTTCAACAATGGTTAGAATAGAGAAAATACTTTTAAAGATAGCCACTTGATGGCAATGTTGATACTTCTTTACTGTGACCAATTATATGAATTTGGGATAACTTTATCGTACAAGGATCAAAATAGTCTTATTGTGATCGCTAGCACTTCCTGAACAACAATACAACTTACCAGGTTATTGCAATTTTGATAGTGATATCATGAAACATAGGCTCTTTTTAGAAAGAGAAATGCAGACCAGAGTCTGGGTTCTGGGAGGACGTTATTTACGACCCCCTTATCTGTTCCACTCTCTTGGTCACTCTGAGAGAGGGGAGTAAGAAAGTGTTTGGATGTTTGCATGTGTGTGTCTCTGAAAAGGAAGAATTAATACATCACAAGCTTAAAACATGATAATAAACATAATCAAAATAACATGAAGTCTTCTAGACTTAATCCATATGAAGTAGAAGTAATTGAATTCAGTCTTTGTGGTCCTGATATCGCATTAATGTTCTTTCGATTCAGAACTAATTAGTCCAAAAGCCAGAGTGGGGAAATTCCACAGAAGTGTAAGTGTCTGTCTGTTTGGCTCAGATGGCGTCCTCAGCATTAGGGAGGTCTAAAAGCATGGGTCTGTCCAGCATCTGGACATGGCACATTTATAGCTATAGGTGTAAAAGGTTGATCTGTTAGAAGAGTTCTTCTGCAAAACAACTCCGTAAATTTACATTCCAGAGAAGGGGCAAATTGAGGGGAGCTCAGGTTCCTACAGGCTCATAAAAATCCCCTCATAATCTATTTTTACCGTCACTTTCATTTTTTAAAATGATAATAATGTAATTCAATAGCATTTCATTTTCATTCAAATGTCATTAACATAGGTGGTGGTGGTGCCTACATGATCAACATGCAATGCAGCCTTATTTTATTACTATATATTTTATTTTATTGAATGTTGGATGTGGTACCCCTCCTTCCTCTCTGTCTGTTCTGACTTCCTCACCCAGTTATCTGCCATCTCACCTTCCGTTCTTCTTCTGGGGGACTTCAACATCCACACTGACACTGACTGCAAATCTGCCACTGAATTCCTGGAACTGCTGCACTGCTTCAACTTCACTCAACACGTCAACTTTCCCACCCACAGCCGTGGTCACATCCTGGACCTGGGGCCTCATGTACTAACGTTGCGTACGTACAAAAACGTTACGTACGTACAAAAACGTTACGTACGTACTCGCTCACGTAAAAGTTCAGATGTATCAAGAGAGAAATGTCCGGGAATTTTGTACGTGCCAACGGCAACAACGTGGCTGGTGTACGTATGATTCTACAGATTTCTACCCTTTGGCGACACTTAGAGGTGATGCCGGGAAATTGTCATTAATGTGAAATCTATTACTCCGACCGATCGGGACTGTGCCGGTCGACCCTGAGCAGAGCCATGCAAGCCGTGTGGGACGGAATTATCAGGTATATCAAATTCCCATACAATGCATCTGAACAGGTCAACATTAAAGAGCAATCTGCAGCGAGAGACGATTTTCTGAATGTAATCAGAGCTATCGACTGCACACACAGTCGATAGCTATAAAAGCGGCATTGCATGAATTTGTAAATGTCAACAGGAAACATTTTCATTCGATCAGTGTACAGATCATACGTGATGCGCAAATGCAAGCGCATTGCATCACATGACATACACTATATTACCAAAATTATTCGCTCACCTGCCTTTACTCATTCTATGAACTGAAGTGCCATCCCATTCCTAACTCATAGAATTCAATATGATGTCGGTCCACCTTTTGCAGCTATTACAGCTTCAACTCTTCTGGGAAGACTGTCCACAAGGTTGAGGAGAGTGTTTATAGGAATTTTTGACCATTCTTCCAAAAGCGCATTGGTGAGGTCACACACTGATGTTGGTCGAGAAGGCCTGGCTCTCAGTCTCCGCTCTAATTCATCCCAAAGGTGTTCTATCGGGTTCAGGTCAGGACTCTGTGCAGGCCAGTCAAGTTCATCCACACCAGACTCTGTCATCCACGTCTTTATGGACCTTGCTTTGTGCACTGGTGCACAGTCATGTTGGAAGAGGAAGGGGCCCGCTCCAAACTGTTCCCACAAGGTTGGGAGCATGGAATTGTCCAAAATGTTTTGGTATCCTGAAGCATTCAATGTTCCTTTCACTGGAACTAAGGGGCCAAGCCCAGCTCCTGAAAAACAACCCCATACCATAATTCCTCCTCCACCAAATTTCACAGTTGGCACAATGCAATCTGAAATGTACCGTTCTCCTGGCAACCTCCAAACCCAGACTCGTCCATCAGATTGCCAGATGGAAAAGCGTGATTCATCACTCCAGAGAACGCGTCTCCACTGCTCTAGAGGCCAGTGGCGGCGTGCTTTACACCATTGCATCCGACGCCTTGCCTTGCACTTGGTGATGTGTGGCTTGGCATCAGCTGCTCGGCCATGGAAACCCATTCCATGAAGCTCTCTACGTACTGTACTTGGGCTAATCTGAAGGTCACATGAAGTTTGTAGCTCTGTAGCAATTGACTGTGCAGAAAGTCGGCGACCTCTTTGCACTATGCGCTTCAGCATCCGCTGACCCCTCTCCGTCACTTTACGTGGCCTACCACTTCGTGGCTGAGTTGCTGTTGTTCCCAAACGCTTCCATTTTGTTATAATAGAGCTGACAGTTGACTGTGGAATATTTAGGAGCGAGGAAATTTCACGACTGGATTTGTTGCACAAGTGGCATCCTATGACAGTTCCACGCTGGAATTCACTGAGCTCCTGAGAGCGGCCCATTCTTTCACAAATGTCTTGTTTCACAGTCTGCATGCCTGAGTGCTTGAATTTATACACCTGGGGCCAGGCCAAGTGATTAGAACACCTGATTCTGATCATTTGAATGGGTGAGCGAATACTTTTGGTAATATAGTGTACATTGTGGCAGCGTGCCAAAAAACACATTTTTGAGCATCTCCACTCCAGTGAGTAGCGTCTCCAATTCGCTTTCTGTGAAGTTCTTCTTCTTTCCCGTCTTACTCATTCTTATGTTTTCGTTTTCTGATCGCGCAGAGAGGGGAATCTCAGGTGCAGGGTCAATTTAAATATAATTTGCATATTTAAAAGAGGCGTGGACATGGAGTTGCATATTTAAAAGGGGTGTGGACGGGGAGGAGTCCGGTACGTTTGATTGTGATGTACAAAGGAAATGTGCTTCGAAATGCTTGTAAATCTGAGCTTACGTCACGATTTAGAAGGAAATCTACGCAACTGTTAGTACATGAGGCCCCTGGTCTGCTCCACTGGTCTCACCCTACATCACCTCTCCAGCTTCAACCTCAACATCTTTGACCACCTGGCAGTCATCATGGACATGGACATCCCCATTCCCACCGCTAAGGATAAACGGACAATATCTTTCAGAAACCTCAAATCCATCTCCCCTTCAGTCCTTTCTGCCTCTCTTTCCAGTAATATATCTGCTCCCCCCTCCGTTAACTGACAATCCCTCTGACCTCACCAAACTCTACAACGAAACACTCTCCTCCTGTCTCAACCAGCTAGCCCCCATCAAAACTAGAACTGTCTCCTTCACCCACTCTGCCCCCTGATACACTCCTGAACTACACAAAATGAAATCACAAAAACGACAGCTTGAAAGACTTCACAAGAAAACCGGTTTAACTGTCCATCTACAAGCCTATACAGATTACCTTCAGCAGTACAAGGATGCTCTCAACATCTTGTTGAACTTCCGGCCCATCTCCAATCTCCTCTTTCTGTCCAAAATACTGGAGCGTATTGTCGCCACACAACTCAAAGCCCACCTCTGCTCAAATGACCTGTTTGAACCATTTACATCCGGTTTCCGTTCCCAACACAGCACAGAAACAGCCCTCCTGAAAGTCACCAATGCCATCCTCCTCTCTGCAGACTTCATCACTTCCAGAATTGACTCCTGCAGCAGCATCCTCTACGACACACCATCCAAAACTTTAAATAAGCTTCAGTACATCCAAAATCCTGCTGCACGTCTGCTCACCCTCACCTGCTCCCGTGATCACCTCACTCCTGTCCTCCAGAAACTCCACTGGCTCCCAGTTCCACAGCGTATTCACTTCAAAGCCCTCCATAACCAGGCCCCTTCCTATCTCACTGACCTGCTCCATCACCACAATCTATCCCACAGCCTCCGTTCATGTGACGCAAACCTCCTTACTCCATCACTCAAGACCAAGCATCGAACCTGGGGCGACAGAGCCTTCTCTGCAGCTGCCCCCTCCCTCTGGAACTCTCTCCCCAAACACATCCGCCACTGTACCGACCTTCCTACCTGCAAATCTCTGACAAAAACTTTTTAAACCTGCTTTTAATGTTTAGCTCAGTCTATTGTGTTTTTAATGTTATATTTCAAATTGTTGTGTTCTTTTTATGTAAAGTGTCTTTGAGTACCTTGAAAAGCGCTTTTAAATAAAATGTATTATTATTATTATTATTATTATTATTAATAATGGGTCTGGGTGTTTCCACTGGTCACGTGGGACCGTGAGCAGAGCGTGGCTCTCATTGGCCAGCCCTCAACGTGTGTTCCTTCCTACACTGTCATTGGTTAAACCTACTTAAGCCCACGAAAAGAACCGGTTTGAGCTGGAGAGGAGCAGGAGCTGAGAGATGAGAAGAGGAATGGAGGAAAATAAAAAAGAGGTATGTTCCCAGTTTTAATATTATTTATTATTTATTTTCCTGGAGATTTCAGATACCTAAGAAAATAAACTGAAACAGCATCATTTCCAAATCTGCGGTGAAGGTCTTCTGTAATAATTTGATCAGTTTAATGTGTCAGAAATGTTAGTACCGTTGCTAATCCTCATCATCCAATATCCCAGTGTGTTACAAAATGAAACTAGAAAATTCCTGCAGAAATTTGCCAATGATGCTGCTGCCAACAGTGACCGCACCGCAGTGCTTTGTTTACAGGAGGGAACAGCTGATCACGCTGCGTAGCGCTGTAGTGGTCCCTCAGGACAGACATGAGATCCCCCCGGAGACACTTAGTAACACCCGCCATGGACGCCGTGCAGGAAAACAACGCTGCTTAAAGAAGAGACTCTTCAGACCTGTTCTTTCCTCCGTCACCATGGAAACGTGAGATCTCTACCCAACAAGATGGACAGGACACCAACAGGAGTACAGAGAGAGCAGCGTCCTTCTGTTGATGGAGACCTGGCTTACACCGAGCATCCTGGATGCCACTGTCATGATGGACAACTTTCACCTTCTGAGGGTGGACAGAACAGCTGACAGCGGTAAGGAGAAAGGAGGAGGCCTGGCTGTGTTCATGAACGAGAGGTGGTGGAAACCTACACACTGCTCTGTTAAAGCACAACTGTGGAGCAAGGACATTGAACTGTTAGCAGTTAGCATGAGGCCATACTATCTGCCACGGGAGTTTCCACATGCTATTGTGATAGCGGTGTACGTCCCCCCATCTGCTAAGACAGACACAGCTTCTGATGCCCTGCTCTCAGTTACCAGCAAGCTGCAGACACAGCACCCACAGGCCCTCTTCCTCATCTCTGGAGACTTCAATCATGCTTCTCCCTCATCTGTTCTGCCTACATACACTCAGTATGTCACCTGCCCCACAATAGACAAGAGGACACTGGACTGGTTTTATGTAACATTGTTCACCTGCAGCCCGTGTATCAGCTACTGTTCACCTGCAGTCTGTGTATCAGCTACTGTTCACCTGCAGCCTGTGAATCAGGGAGGAGGATTGTACAGAGGGAGCTGAGGAGGAAGAAGAGGGAGGGAAAGGCCAGCTACAGGAGGAAGATGGAGGAGCAGCTGCAGAGGAAGAACATCAGAGGGGTGTGGAGAAGCCTGGAAACCATCTCAGGCTACAAAACAACCCATGAACAGGTTGAGGGGGATCAGCAGTGGGTCAACCATCTAAATCTACATTTCAATAGGTTTGATCAAGCACCCACTCCTCCCTCCTCATGCAGCTGCTCCCTCATTTGCTGACACCTGGCTTATGCACTAGCTCCCATTGCATGGGACCGTGCTTCAGAGTAGAAAAATGCTTGGAAGTTTGTACGAGACATGGGAAGTGTGGCTTTCTTTTCCTGAAAACGGCGTTTGGATACCTTTTACGGTTTGGTCAGGGTCGCAGCTTACGTTTTGGTGAAATTCTGGAAAAATCTGAATAAATTGTGGTTTATAATGGGGCCCTATGGTACCTTCCAACATGCATCACATCAAACTCACACCCATCCATGATGTTTTTCCTTAAAAAATGATTTACCACGCACACTTGAAACTGGACGGCAGCATCATCGGCACAGTCAAACTTTCTGCAGGAGTTTTCTACTTTATCTTTTATAGCTACTCTTTTTGCTTTTTTATTTTTTATTCTGCCTTTTCTGTAAGCTGTTGTAAACTGTAATTTCCCTATTGTGGGACTAATAAAGTTTTTTTTTGTTATTCTTATATAGCGTACATCGATATTACGCCTAAATACGTATATCAGGATATGACTTTTGGTCCATGTCACCCAGCCCTAATATCAGATCTACAACAGTAACAGACAGTGAACTCACCCCAAAGTCTCCAGTCTACAGTCTGGACTCTCCAGAAAACCACACAGCTGCTTCACTCCTGAATCCTTCAGGTTGTTTAATCTCAGGTCCAGATGTTTCAGATGGGAGGGGTTGGACTTCAGAGCTGAGAGCAGAGCAGAACAGCTGATCTCTGACAAACTGCAGTTCCACAATCTGAATAAAGAATAAAAGATGAAATAATTGATGATCAGACAGATGTGTTGAGGTTTTAAATGTGTCCTCATCAATGTGTGTGTTGACCAGGAATGAATATGGAGTGAAATTAGTCTCAAAATGGTCACAAATGCATGTTCCATGATCCACATGTGAAACATGACATTCACAAATGTGTACCTAGCTATCTGAATGTGTGTGATTGTTTTGCAAATTCACAAATCAGATGGTTCAACTTCACAAAGCTCATTCTTTTCGTTTTCTAAAGACTTCCTGGCTTACGAGTGTCTAAGCCTACTGTGGAGATCAAGGTGGTCCCCGGGGGTGGTCGGAGGCGGAAAAAATGGACAGAGACAAAAAGTTCTTCCTCTCCAACCGTAGTTTTATTTAGGCAGTTGATTTCGGCGTGGTACAGGAGGTGGTTTCGAGTGCATATAAAAGGTATATTTGCGTTAGCTAACCAGCTCGGACATTCGTTCACTCGCATCAAGCTACAAAAGCAGACTGCACTGCAGAGGAAGTGACGTCATCCTACCTACAGGAAGCGATCATTACATATCCCCCCCCCTCCAAAACAAGGCCTGTCCTCAGGCCTGACAAGATCAAGAGGAAAGTTGCCAAAAGAAACAACAATAAAAATTAAAGCGGACGGGCCCTCGCACGTCCGTGCCCGTCGGGGGGGGGGGGGGGGGCGGCACGTTGGGCGGGATATTTGACCTTCTGGTGCATTAGGCCAGTTTTTGTGAATTTCTGAGTACGACAAGCCCATCGGCAGGTGCTTCCCCTTTCATGACGGAACATCGAACTTGGCCACACCTCGACAGTTTCATCAAAATATGGAATTTTGATATTGCTTACCCAGAAAATCTACATGACCACACCTACCAAGACAATTGAATAAAATCTATACTCTAAAAAAGTTCTATAACTCTGTGTCGAAAAATGTGGCGGGGCTGCCTCAAAGAAAATTTGCAGGGGGCGCTATAGAGCGATTATGCCCCGCCTCCTAATTAATTATGCAGCCGAATATTAGGGAATATTGCTCTTAATAACCTCAAGAAGTTTCAGAAAGCTCTGAGAAAGTATATGAAAGCTGCACAGTTTTGCTTTAAAAACTAGCCAAAAAGTCAATAGAGTTCCAATTTTGGATCAGAGGCTCAAATTTGATGGAGTGCCACGCCCACACAGTTTCCTCAAGGTTCATACTTTTGACAAGTTTTACTCAGGATGACCATATGAACACACCTACAGAGTTTAAAGTCAATTGGATAAAATCCCTAGGAGGAATCCGTTCAAATATGACCCCGAATCACCATAAATGGTGATTTTCATGCATAAATATCTCGCTTCCTGTTAATTGTAGCCCATTGCTCCAAGAGACATTTTGTAGGTCTTACCACGGTCTACAATTCGGCTGAGGTTCTATAACTCTGTGTCAAAAACTGTGGAGGGGCTGCCTGAAAAAAACAAATCCAGGTGGCGCTATAGAGCGATTTTGGGCCGCCTCCTAATTAATTATGTTGCCGAATTTTAGAGAATATTGCTCTTAATAACCTCAAGACGTTTCAGACAGCTCTGAGAAAGTATATTAAAGCCGCACACTTTTGCCTCGAAATGATCCTAAAAGGTCAATGGAGTCTTGGATTTTTGGAACAAAATCGGGACGCTTGACTTTGATGGGCCACCGTGTCTACATAGTTTCTGGAAAAGTTTCCATTTTTGGAGGGTTTCTTCCCAAAGTTGTTTCCGATAGTTTCACTGAGTTTCAGCCCCGTATGGTCGATATTGTCCGAGCTGGACGTCATCTTGTAAAAATGAAATGTTTCTATTGCCAGTAGGTGGCGCTCTGAAAATCACCAAATGTTGTTATGGAAATGTGTACTACAGCAGACTGGCATTAAATATCAGAGGTTTGGTGACGATTGGAGTATTTTCCGCAAAGTTACGGCACGTCAAATTTTCATGAAAACACGCCACATTTCGTGACCCCGCCCCTCCCCCCACAGTAAATCCAAGGAATACGGCTTGAGCAACCTTTCATCGTCAAGGCCTTAAGAACACACACGACAAGTTTTGAACAGATAGGACGAAAGCTCTAGGAGGAGTTCGTTCAAATACGAGGTGTGGAAATGTGCACACTCGTGACCAAATATGATTTTTGATGCGAGATGGCGGACTTCCTGTTGGACTTGGACTATGGCTCCAGGAGGCTTTTTTGTGCGTCTCTGTCTGTTACATACTCCCTCCAAATGTCATAGACGTGCGTCAAACCGTGTCGAGGGGCTAATCCGAAAACGCACATCTAGGTGGCGCTATTGAGCCATTTTGTTACGCCCTTGTGCGAGACCCCCAAAATACGTAATTTTACACCCGACTTTGGGGGGGTTGGCACATTTCCGTGGGTTTTCCAGTACTTTTAGGCTGTCAAAAAGGCGATTTACTTTTAGGATTCTGAAGAAAGAAAAGAAAAAGAAAAATAATTAAAGCTGCGAGCAGCATTGGACGGGCCCTCGCACGTCCGTGCGCGTCGGGGGGGTGCGGCACGTTGGGTGGGAGATTTGACCTTCTGGTGCATTAGGCCAATTTTTGAGAATTTCTAAACACGACAAGCCCATCAGCAGGTGCTTCCCTTTCATGACGAAACATCGAACTTTGCCACGCCCCGACAGTTTCACGCTTACTCAGGAAGTCTATATGAACACACCTACCAAGACATTTGAATAAAATCTATACTCTAAAAAAGTTCTATAACTCTGTGTCCAAAACTGTGGCGGGGCTGCCTCAAAGAAAATTTGCAGGGGGCGCTATAGAGCGATTATGCCCCGCCTCCTAATTAATGATGTTGCCGAATTTTAGAGAATATTGCTCTCAATTACCTCAAGAAGTTTCAGACAGCTATGAGAAACTATATGAAAGCCGCACAGTTGTGCCTTAAAAACGAGCCAAAAAGTCAACGGAGTTCCAATTTTGGATCAGAGGCTCAAATTTGATGGAGTGCCATGCCCACACAGTTTCCTCAAGGTTAAATCCTTCTGATAAGGATTAATCAGGATAACCTAATGAACACACCTACCGAGTTTAAAGTCAATCGGATAAAATCCCTGTGATGAATCCGTTCAAATATGACCCCTTGTCAACCAGGCCGAATCACCATGGTGATATTCATGCATAAATATCTCGCTTCCTGTTAATTGTAGCCCGTTGCTCTAAGAGACATTTTGTAGGTCTTACCATGGTCTACAATTTGGCTGAGGTTCTATAACTCTGTGTCGAAAACTGTGGGGGGGCTGCCTGAAAGAAAATCTCCAGGGGGCGCTATAGAGCAAATATGCCCCGCCTCCTAATTAATTATGCAGCCGAATTTTGGGGAATATTGCTCTTAATAACCTCAAGAAGTTTTAGACAGCTCTGAGAAAGTATATTAAAGCCGCACACTTTTGCCTCGAAATGATCCTAAAAGGTCAATGGAGTCTTGGATTTTTGGAAAAAAATCGGGACGCTTGACTTTGACAAGCCACCGTGTCTACATAGTTTCTGGAAAAGTTTCTATTTTTGGAGGGTTTTTTCCCAAAGTTGTTTCCGATAGTTTCACTGAGTTTCAGCCCCGTATGGTCGATATTGTCCGAGCTGGACGTCATCTTGTAAAAATAAAATGTTTCTATCGCCAGTAGGTGGCGCTCTGAAAATCACCAAATGTTGTTATGGAAATGTGTACTAGGCCAGACTGGCATTATATATCAGAGGTTTGGTGACGATTGGAGTATTTTCCACAAAGTTACAGCACGTCAAGCACGTCAAATTTTCATGAAAACACGCCACATTTCGTGGCCCCGCCCCTCCCCGACAGTAAATCCAAGGAATACGGCTTGATCAACCTTTCATCGTCAAGGCCTTAAGAACGCACACGACAAGTTTCCAACAGATAGGACGAAAGCTCTAGGAGGAGTTCGTTCAAATACGAGGTGTGGAAATGTGCACACTCGTGACCAAATATGATTTTTGATGCGAGATGGCGGACTTCCTGTTGGACTTGGACTATGGCTCCAGAACGCTTTTTTGTGCGTCTCTGTCTGTTGCATACTCCCTCTAAATGTCGTAGACGTGCGTCAAACCGTGTCGAGGGGCTACTCCGAAAACGAAGGTCTAGGTGGCGCTGTTGAGCCATTTTGTTACGCCCTTGTGCGAGACCCCCAAAATACGTAATTTTACACCCGACTTTGGGGGGGTAGGCAAATTTTCGTGAGTTTTCCAGTACTTTTAGGCCGTCAAAAAGGCGATTTACTTTTAGGATTCTGAAGAAAAAAAATAATAATAATAATAATAATTAAAGCTGCGAGCAGCATTGGACGGGCCCTCGCACGTCCGTGCCCGTCGGGGGGTGCGCCACGTTGGGTGGGAGATTTGACCTTCTGGTGAATTAGGGCAATTTTTGAGAATTTCTAAACACGACAAGCCCACCAGCAGGTGCTTCCCTTTCATGACGAAACATCGAACTTTGCCACGCCCCGACAGTTTCACGCTTACTCAGGAAGTCTATATGAACACACCTACCAAGTCAATTGAATAAAATCTATAATCTCAAAAAGTTCTATAACTCTGTGTCGAAAACTGTGGCGGGGTTGCCTCAAAGAAAATTTGCAGGGGGCGCTATAGAGCGATTATGCCCCGCCTCCTAATGAATTATGAAGCCGAATTTTAGGGAATATTGCTCTTAATAACGTCAAGAAGTTTCAGACAGCTCTGAGAAAGTATAAGACAGCCGCAGAGTTTTGCCTTAAAAACTAGCCAAAAAGTCAATGGAGTTCCAATTTTGGATCAGAGGGTCAAATTTGATGGAGCGCCACACCCACACAGTTTCCTCAAGGGCAAAGATTTACTCAGGATGACCATATGAACACACCTACAGAGTTTAAAGTCAATTGGATAAAATCCCTCTGAGGAATCCGTGCAAATATGACCCCTTGTCAACCAGGCCGAATCACTGTAAATGGTGATTTTCATGCATAAATATCTTACTTCCTGTTAATTGTAGCCCATTGCTCCAAGTGACATTTTGTAGGTCTCACTACGGTCTACAAGTCGGCCAAGGTTCTATAACTCTGTGTCGAAAACTGTGGGGGGGCTGCCTGAAAAAAAACTTCCAGGGGGGCGCTATAGAGCGATTATGCCCCGCCTCCTAATTAATTATGAAGCCGAATTTTGGGGAATATTGCTCTTAATAACCTCAAGAAGTTTTAGACAGCTCTGAGAAAGTATATTAAAGCCGCACACTTTTGCCTCAAAATGATCCTAAAAGGTCAATGGAGTCTTGGATTTTTGGAAAAAAATCGGGACGCTTGACTTTGACAAGCCACCGTGTCTACATAGTTTCTGGAAAAGTTTCTATTTTTGGAGGGTTTCTTCCCAAAGTTGTTTCCGATAGTTTCACTGAGTTTCAGCCCCTTATGGTCGATATTGTCCGAGCTGGACGTCATCTTGCAAAAATAAAATGTTTCTATCGCCAGTAGGTGGCGCTCTGAAAATCACCAAATGTTGTTATGGAAATGTGTACTAGGCCAGACTGGCATTATATATCAGAGGTTTGGTGACGATTGGAGTATTTTCCACAAAGTTACAGCACGTCAAGCACGTCAAATTTTCATGAAAACACGCCACATTTCGTGGCCCCGCCCCTCCCCGACAGTAAATCCAAGGAATACGGCTTGATCAACCTTTCATCGTCAAGGCCTTAAGAACGCACACAACAACTTTCCAACAGATAGGACGAAAGCTCTAGGAGGAGTTCGTTCAAATACGAGGTGTGGAAATGTGCACACTCGTGACCAAATATGATTTTTGATGCAAGATGGCGGACTTCCTGTTGGACTTGGACTATGGCTCCAGGACGCTTTTTTGTGCGTCTCTGTCTGTTGCATACTCCCTCCAAATGTCATAGACGTGCGTGAAACCGTGTCGAGGGGCTACTCCGAAAACAAAGGTCTAGGTGGCGCTGTTGAGCCATTTTGTTACGCCCTTGTGCGAGACCCCCAAAATACGTAATTTTACACCCGACTTTGGGGGGGTAGGCAAATTTCCGTGAGTTTTCCAGTACTTTTAGGCCGTCAAAAATGCGATTTACTTTTAGGATTCTGAAGAAAGAAAAGAAAAAAAAGAAGAATTAAAGCTGCGAGCAGCATTGGACGGGCCCTCGCACGTCCGTGCCCGTCGGGGGGTGCGGCACGTTGGGTGGGAGATTTGACCTTCTGGTGCATTAGGCCAGTTTTTGTGAATTTCTGAGCACGACAAGCCCATCAGCAGGTGCTTCCCCTTTCATGACGGAACATCGAACTTGCCCACACTCCAACAGTTTCATCAAAATACGGAATTTTGATAATGCTTACCCAGAAAGTTTATATGAACACACCTACCAAGACAATTAAATAAAATCTATAATCTAAAAAAGTTCTATAACTGTGTGTCGAAAACTGTGGCGGGGCTGCCTCAAAGAAAATTTGCAGGGGGCGCTATAGAGCGATTATGCCCCGCCTCCTAATTACATATGCAGCCGAATTTTAGAGAATATTGCTCTTAATAACCTCAAGAAGTTTCAGACAGCTCTGAGAAAGTATATGAAAGCCGCACACTTTTGCCTGAAAAACTAGCCAAAAAGTCAATGGAGTTCCAATTCTGGATCAGAGGCTCAAATTTGATGGAGCGCCACGGCCACACAGTTTCCTCAAGAGAAAATCCTACTGATAAGATTTAATCAGGATGACCTAATGAACACACCTCCCAAGTTTGAAGTCAATCGGATAAAATCCCTAGGAGGAGTTGGTTCAAATATGACCCCTTGTCAACCAGGCCAAATCACCAAAAATGGTGATATTCATGCATAAATATCTCGCTTCCTGATAATTGTAGCCCGTTGCTCCAAGAGACTTTTTTGTAGGTCTTGCCATGTTCTACAATTCGGCTTAGGTTCTATAACTCTGTGTCGAAAACTGTGGGGGGGCTGCCTGAAAGAAAATTTCTAGGGGGCGCTATAGAGCGATTATGCCCCGCCTCCTAATTATTATTATGCTGCCGAATTTTAGAGAATATTGCTCTTAATAGCCTCAATAAGTTTCAGACAGCTCTGAGAAAGTATATTAAAGCCGCACAGTTTTGCCTGAAAATGATCCTAAAAGTCAATGGAGTCTTGGATTTTTGGAAAAAAATCGGAACGCTTGACTTTGATGGGCCACCGTGTCCACATAGTTTCTTGAAAAGTTTCTATTTTTGGAGGGTTTCTTCCCACGGGTGTTTCCGATAGTTCCCCTGAGTTTCAGCCCCGTATGGTCGATATTGTCCGAGCTGGACGACATTTGTATCGCCACCGGGTGGCGCTCTAAAAATCACCAAATGTTGTTATGGAAATGTGTACTAGGCCAGAGTGGCATTATATATCAGAGGTTTAGTGACGATTGGAGTATTTTCCGCAAAGTTACAGCACGTCAAACTTCCATGAAAACACGCCACATTTCGTGGCCCCGCCCCTGACCCACAGTAAATCCAAGGAATACGGCTTGATCAACCTTTCATCGTCAAGGCCTTAAGAACACACACGACAAGTTTCGAACAGATAGGACGAAAGCTCTAGGAGGAGTTCGTTCAAATACGAGGTGTGGAAATGTGCACACTTGTGACCAAATATGATTTTTGATGCAAGATGGCGGACTTCCTGTTGCAGTTGGACTATGGCTCTTGGAGGCTTTTTTGTGCGTCTCTGTCTGTTACATACTCCCTCCAAATGTCGTAGACGTGCGTCAAACCGTGTTGAGGGGCTACTCCGAAAACGCACATCTAGGTGGCGCTGTTGAGCCATTTTGTTACGCCCTTGTGCGAGACCCCCAAAATACGTAATTTTACACCCAACTTTGGGGGGGTAGGCAAATTTCCGTGAGTTTTTGAGTACTTTTAGGCTGTCAAAAATGCGATTTACTTTTAGGATTCTGAAGAAAGAAAAGAAAAAAAATAATAAAAAAAAAAATAATAAACATTCGAAAAACAATAGGGCCTTCGCCGCCTTGCGTGCTCGGGCCCTAATAAAAATAATAAACATTCGAAAAACAATAGGGCCTTCGCCGCCTTGCGTGCTCGGGCCCTAATTATGTGCATAAACACAAAACATACTACAGCACAAAACAAAAACCCCATTACCCTATACAGCACTCTGCCAGCCTACATACAGTTGGAAGTAGATTTTGATTTTTTTTCTGGAAAAAAAACATACCAACAGAACACCAAGGCAACAAAGTTTCCAATGAGGCGGAGAACGAAATAAAACTTGTTCAAATAACTGCATAACTGTTTACTTCTAGGAGAAAACAACAAAGAAAGCAAAACTAAAAACTTGGTATTTAACCTCAGATCATTTGGTCAAAATGTACGTGAATAACAGGACCACCATAACAGGGCATAATATAAAAAGGCAACGGAATGAGGGTGAGTTCAATGGGTGTTAATGTGCAATAAGGCCTAATGTGCCGTCACCCTAGGGGTGCGCCTAGGTCTGAGTGAATAGGTGTGAGTGTGAGCCACTGACGGCTGAGGGTGTGATGGCAAGGGAGGGTCGCGCATCCCGCAAACTGCTGCAGGTGGTTCACCCCTTTCATCCCCCCCACCAAACAGGATGTCAAAGCCGTACTCCGGCTCCTCCTCAGGCAGACCTACTGCCGACTCCAGACAGCTGGATTCTGCTGCTGGAGAAGCACTGGCCTGTGAAACCTGCGCGTCCTGCCCCCAAGTGTGAAAGGGCAAAAGGTTGGACACGTGGTGAACTCCAGCATAGGAGTTGTCTGCCACACTGGACAGTTTGAAGTTCAAGTCTGACATGACCTGGTCCACCCTGTAAGGGCCCTTGTACAAGGGAGCCAGCTTGGCCGTAAACCCAGCTGATGCGTCCGACCGAGGGTGAGTTCTCAGCCGCACCAGGTCTCCAGTTTTGAAAGAGACAAATCTCCTTTTTTTGTCGTACTGACTTTTCTGCAAATCTCGACTGGTCGCGAGACACTCACGCGCGTGATCATACGCAGAGAGCTCAGATTTGTAGGTCTCTAAGGACTCTGGGGGTGGTTCAACATCAGGCTGCATTGAGGTCCCTGCCATACAGGAGGAAGGCAGGTGAGTCGCCCGTGCTCTGATGAGGGGCGGTTCTCAGCGCGAAACTGATAAGACCAAGGTGACGGTCCCAGTCTCTGTGTTTAGAGCCAACATATGATCTGATGGCAGTTTTCATCGTTCGATTCACCCTCTCAGTTTAGTTGGATTGAGGGTGATAGGCCGTGGTCAGCCTATGGGCAGTTCCCATCGCCTTCACGACCAAATCAAAGACATCGCTGACAAACTGGACGCCCCTGTCAGACACCAGGTATTTTGGTGCGCCATGCCTGGCAAAGACCTCAGACAGGAACTTGTCAGCAGCCACCTGTGCAGTTGCTTCCCGCACTGGGCAGATCTCGACCCACTTCGTAAAGTAGTCGACAAAAACCAGAATGTATTCATTGCCCCGTGCGGACCTCGGGAGGGGCCCCACAAAATCGACCCCAGCAAACTCCCAGGGGAAAGAGGCAACCACTGGCTGTAGGAAACCTCCGGGCTTCTGGTTGGTCGGTTTACAGAACTGGCAAGTTGTGCAGGACAGCACATACCGTTTGACATCACCCCTCATGCCAGGCCAGTACACCCGTTTCTGGAGACGGCCATGGGTCTTTGCGATCCCCAAATGACCTGACATAGGATGGTCATGGAAGTAGTCTAACAGGGTACCGCGAAGAGAGGTCGGGACATAGAGGCGGAGGTCCTTATAGGGATGAAGACGACAGGAGGACCTCCTGTCTCTGAAGTAGACAAGGCCCTCATGAAGGGAAAAATCAGAGGAGTCGATGCAGGCGTCATCCTCTAAAGAGGACCGAAGAGAGCTGATCACCGGGTCAGCAGCCTGCAGAGCTCGCAGCTGGTCCTTGTCAGTCAGCACCAAGAGGGGCTGGTTCCGGAGATTCAGGGAGCCCACCGTGGCATAGCAGGGGAGTAAGCCAACCTCCTCACCAGAAGAAACTGGATTACGTGACAGCGCATCAGGGACAGCATTAGCTGACCCAGGTTTGTGAATAATGTCCAGGTCAAAGTCCTGGAGCCGCAAGCACCATCTGGCCAGGCGACCTGAAGGGCTTGGCCGTGACATCAGCCAACGCAGGCTGTTGTGGTCGGTTACCACTGTCACATGAGTACCTTCCACATAGGGGCGAAAGTGTTCTAGGGCCCAGATTACACCGAGGCACTCCTTCTCCGATGTGGAATAAGGGCGCTCGGACTTGGACAGGGTTCGGCTTGCATATGCCACTGCCCTCTCACAACCGTTCTCGTCATTCTGGACCAAAGCAGCCCCCAAGCCAACATCACAAGCATCAGTGTAGATGGCAAATGGCTTGTCCAAGTCGGGAAGCACCAGCACTGGTGCTGTGCACAGCTTCGACTTAAGGTCATCCAGGGCCACTTGGCAGTCATCAGTCCACTGGAAATGGGCCCCTTCTCTAGTCAGAGCGATGAGGGGTTCTGCAACCTTTGCGTAGCCTCGGATGAAGCGCCGGTAATAACCTGACATGCCGAGAAACTGTTTGACCTGTTTGACGGTACGGGGCCTTGGGAAGTTCTTTATAGCATCAACCTTCCCCTCATCCGGGCTTAAGCCCTCCCGACTAACAATGTAGCCCAGGTACCGGAGAGAGGGCTTGCAGAAGTGACATTTTGAAAACTTCAGTGACAACCCAGCATCTGACAGGCGCTGGAGGACTGTCCTGAGATCTGTCAGGTGCTGTGAGAAGCTGGGTGAAGCGACAACTATATCGTCCAGGTAGACCACGCAACATTTGTATATCAGGCCCGCCAGAACTGAGTTCATCAGCCTCTGGAATGTGGCAGGGGCGTTAGAGAGACCAAATGGCATTACTCTGAATTGGTACAAACCCATGTGACAGACAAAAGCGGTTTTGGGGCGTGAATCAGGAGCCATCGACACTTGCCAGTACCCCCGGGCAAGATCCAAGGTCGAAATGTACTTTCCACGAGCAAGGAAGTCGAGCGACTCATCCACCCGTGGGAGCGGATAAGAGTCCTTAACAGTGGCCACGTTCACTTTCCTATAGTCAACGCAGAAACGCAGTTCACCACTGTCAGGAGTCCGCTTGTCCACAATGACAACTGGGGAAGCCCACGGTCCGCTGGCAGGTTCAATGACCCCATCAGCCAGCATTTTGGAGACCTGTTCTCCAATAATCCTTCTCTTCTCTGGAGAGGTGCGATAGGGAGGCAGGCACACTGGTTTGGCAGAGCCCGTCTCCACCACATGTTCCACCAAAGAAGTGTGGCCAAGTCGGCCGTTAAACAGGTGAGAGAACTCCTCCAGAGACTTGGAGAGTTCTGCTTTCTCTCTCTCAGACAGGGCAGCGCCCTTTGCTTTTTCCTGGATGCTCACTTTTATTTCATCGTGGCTAAGGAAAGCAATATGTGCATCAATACCTCCCAGCTCTTCGTCAGTCAGCTCTGGAGCAGACAAACAATTCTCACCCAGCCAGACTCTGCCTGTGGCCGGATGCATATGAACATCAGCAGGAATCATAAAGTCAGTTCCCAGAAGAATTGGGCAGGACAGGTCATGGATGACTGCCAGCCGATGGCTAAACAGCTGCCCCAGTAGCCGAATCTGGAGCCACACCAAACCAGACGGTGTGCACCTCGTTGAGACAGCCAATTCCACAGGGTTAAAGTCCCATGGTCTCACCTTGTCCCCCGAAATACCACACTGCAATAAGGTGGAGGGGTGCACTGCAGAGATGGTGGCGCCTGAATCCATAATGGCAACCATGGGGGTGCCCTCAACTTCAATGTCCGTCTTGATAGGCTGACCCAGGCGACCTGGCTCGTGTAGCACAAGGTTGACAGAGGGGCTAGGAGCAGAAACACTGTTAACACTGCTATGGTTAACTCGTTTAGCGTTGTCACGTTCGAATTTCTGAAACCGGCGTGGACGGGTACCCGACTCAGGTGTGATTAACCCGCCAGCATTGCTCATGCCTCCAGCAGGAGACTGCTCCGGCTCCTGGGCAGTGAAACCTGCACGATCTGCCGCTGTGCTGTCCCAACTGCCAACCTGCCTGCAGTTAGGGCAGTTACGAGTAGTTACCCCTGGGGTCAGACACTTAAAGCAGTGCAGCTTTTGGCGTGCTGGGGTTTGTGGGAGCAGCCTGGGCCTTTCCGAGGACATTGGGCCAAGAGCTGAATGCAACTCATGAGTTTTAAGCAACAAGTCCGAGATTGACCTGAGACACGAGCTGTGGAGTGCCAGTCTATACTGGTCTGATACGGGACGACAGATTATCTCAATCTGTTCTGACACTGGAGGTGGCTGTTTCAAACGCCTGAACTCCCCCACAAGATGTGTGACAAAGGTGGGAAGCGGTTCATCGGGCCTCTGAACACTATCCAGAATGCCCCTCCAAATCATTTCCTGACTGTCTGAAGGCAAGAAAGCCTTGCGGAACAGATCAGAGAACTGTGGCCAGGAGGACAGGTGAGGTTGCATTGCGGCGAACCACTTTTTTGGTTCCTTGGCCAAAAACCTCGGCAGCTCTAAGAAAAGTTGGACATCAGACAGGCCGCAGGGAGGTTTACAAATTAAAAGCACTTTGTAAATACTGGTCCAACAGTTCATATATGAATGTAACAAGCCCCAAATGCGTATTTGATGAAGATTGCAAATACTTTAACATTCATGTATTTGTGATTATTTTTTAGATTTGTGTGTGCATTGGAAATATGTTTGAGTCTTATTTTTATATGTGAATATGTTTTACTTATATATGAAATGAAACACATTTGTGTGTGCATTGAAAATGTATTTGTGTTTTGAGTCACATGTACACTATATTACCAAAAGTATTCGCTCACCCATTCAAATGATCAGAATCAGGTGTTCTAATCACTTGGCCTGGCCCCAGGTGTATAAATTCAAGCACTCAGGCATGCAGACTGTGAAACAAGACATTTGTGAAAGAATGGGCCGCTCTCAGGAGCTCAGTGAATTCCAGCGTGGAACTGTCATAGGATGCCACTTGTGCAACAAATCCAGTCGTGAAATTTCCTCGCTCCTAAATATTCCACAGTCAACTGTCAGCTCTATTATAACAAAATGGAAGCGTTTGGGAACAACAGCAACTCAGCCACGAAGTGGTAGGCCACGTAAAGTGACGGAGAGGGGTCAGCGGATGCTGAAGCGCATAGTGCAAAGAGGTCGCCGACTTTCTGTACAGTCAATTGCTACAGAGCTACAAACTTCATGTGACCTTCAGATTAGCCCAAGTACAGTACGCAGAGAGCTTCATGGAATGGGTTTCCATGGCAGAGCAGCTGCAGCCAAGCCACACATCACCAAGTGCAATGCAAGGCGTCGGATGCAATGGTGTAAAGCACGCCGCCACTGGCCTCTAGAGCAGTGGAGACGCGTTCTCTGGAGTGATGAATCACGCTTTTCCATCTGGCAATCTGATGGACGAGTCTGGGTTTGGAGGTTGCCAGGAGAACGGTACATTTCAGATTGCATTGTGCCAACTGTGAAATTTGGTGGAGGAGGAATTATGGTATGGGGTTGTTTTTCAGGAGCTGGGCTTGGCCCCTTAGTTCCAGTGAAAGGAACATTGAATGCTTCAGGATACCAAAACATTTTGGACAATTCCATGCTCCCAACCTTGTGGGAACAGTTTGGAGCGGGCCCCTTCCTCTTCCAACATGACTGTGCACCAGTGCACAAAGCAAGGTCCATAAAGACGTGGATGACAGAGTCTGGTGTGGATGAACTTGACTGGCCTGCACAGAGTCCTGACCTGAACCCGATAGAACACCTTTGGGATGAATTAGAGCGGAGACTGAGAGCCAGGCCTTCTCGACCAACATCAGTGTGTGACCTCACCAATGCGCTTTTGGAAGAATGGTCAAGAATTCCTATAAACACTCTCCTCAACCTTGTGGACAGTCTTCCCAGAAGAGTTGAAGCTGTAATAGCTGCAAAAGGTGGACCGACATCATATTGAATTCTATGAGTTAGGAATGGGATGGCACTTCAGTTCATAGAATGAGTAAAGGCAGGTGAGCGAATACTTTTGGTAATATAGTGTATATACAAATCCCCAAATACATTTGTGAAACTTTTTTGTGCATTTGTGAATTTCTGTGTGCATTTATGAATTATGAGACTGTTCTAGCTCCATATCTAAAGCCAGTGCTACTACACATGCGAACATGAACACTAGCTTTTTCCTCCAAAAATGTAGTTTTCGTTGTCACCCTGCCTCTCCAAATGCAAAACTGACATTAACAAAAATGCAATAATGTAATAACAGCTGAAAAAGTACTTGGGTGTGTGTTTTATTTAATATTTACCGTTCAATAATGCAATCGCTGCTGTCTGTCCCATAGAAGAACATGACAGCCAACGTATGTTTTGGAACTAACTGGGTTTACGTGAACCACGTGACAGCCATAGCGGCGACATCAAAGAGTGTCGCAACTCTTCTCTCTCGATGGCGCTGGTCTGAGCTAACACGGTAGCGGAGAGTTGAGTGGGCGGGTCTTAGCGTCCAGGCGGCCTCAGGTCCGCCCCAACACGACACCTATACCCATATTTGGAGTCTCCGAGTGTGGGCAGAGTAAAGCAAAACCAACATGGCGACTTCCCAGATAGGAGAAGATGTTATTTCAACATGGAATATTTGTTGAAATGGTTGATTTATGGTTATGGTTGAAAATGTGTTGGTGAATCAACCACTGAAGAATTGAACGTTGAAAAAATGTCATTGAATCAACATTGAATTATGGTGGGATTTAATGGTTGAATTGCAAACATTAGATCAATATTTAATTAATGTTGTCAAACAGATTAGGCGGGAAGCACGAGGAGTGGCAGTTGCTGCTAGGTGAAACCATTAAGAGGAGGGGTTTCATATATTTTTAATTATTATATTTTTAATTAAACACAATGCTTGGACGATTGATTGTGAGGTTATGTGTGTAACCTGTAAGAGAACAAATAAAAAACAAGTAAGAAACAAAAAACATATTTACGATTTGTAAATGCGAACAGTCCATATCTGTTTCTAGCTGCTACCGTTAGACCTGCAGTTAGTCAGCGCCATTTACACTCCTGCTCGTGGTAAGTTTCAACTGAATAATGCTTTTTTTTTTTTTTTTAAATAAATAAACAGGATGTTTGTTTGGGCACTTTGTCGTTAAATGGAAATGTTGTCACTCAATAAGGGAATGACCATGACCCTATATGGGAATGACCATGATTGATTTATGTGAATAGAGCTAGTTAGCTAGCAGGTAACGCTAGCTACAATTTAAACAGTTGCTGTAGTGATAACAAGTCAACGACATTGTCGCAAAAGTGCGAGCAGAGTGTGTCACTCGCGAGAAGGGGATCATTCCGTAACGTTTCAATGTTCACAGAAAACTGTCTGCGCCAATAAAAAACAGCAACTGTTCAAATTGTACCTAGCGTTAGCAGGTAACTGCTGTTCAATGAACACGTCCATTGCAAGCAAGCACGGCAGCCAGCAGTGAAGGGAGATCTGGTCGCTGGCGAATCGTGGGAAAGTTTCCTCTATTACTTCGCTACCATGACTACACAAGCTGCAAAAGAGAGCCGAAGAGCAGGGCCGGTTTTTGCTATGGGCAATGTGGGCGACCGTGCAAGGCGCAATCTATGTGAGGGCGCACGAGCGCCGTCAAAAAAACAAACAAACAAAAAAAAACTCATCAACCGCCAGTAGTGGTTTTAGACACAGGCAAACCGGGCAGTCACAAGACATGAGACAAGGGGGATACGAGCACTTGGGAAAAATAAATAAATAAATAAAATGCACCGCTACGTGGTTTTCTATCATCTGTCATATCTGTGTGGAGAACTGGCAAATTGGCGCCCCCTGCAGCTGAGAAAGTGCCGTGCACAGAAGCTGTGTGTGGGGGGGGGTTCACCTTTGGGCCTCTCCCAAATTGAACGGACGGGGGGTTCACTGTATAGAGAAATAAAGTCAGTCACACCGTGACTTTCTTTGATATAACGCACATTTCATTCATAATATAAATAAAGTAACCTCATGCGATTGCAATTATGAAAAGTGTCTTATGGGTCCTTTAATAAATAGACTGATCTATGCTATGTCAAGTTAATGCATCGTTAATGCTGATTTGAGTCTACCATAAACATGATTCGCGCATGCGTGGACAACAATTGTTGATCTACCGTGGTTGCTTTGTATCCCACAAATACTTCTTGGTCAAATCGATGTTTGGGTTATTTAACGCTACGAAATACGTTTCATGTTCCCTCTGCCTCTTGGCTTCGTTATGCCCCTTGGCGTGCAGGAGGCATAAAGAAAAATTAGATGAATTTGATAATCCTAATATTCCTAAATAGCTGTTGCATAAGTTGCTCTGCAAAATGTTTCATCGTGAGTGCTGACATGTTGTCTCTGCTTCTCTCCCACAGTGTCCTCTACAGGAGACTATGGCCCCGGTTGGCCCTAGGGTCATAAACACACACACATAATCTTCTAATCTATTAATCTAATAAATGGTTTTATCCATAGAACCTAAATGAATCCAAAATGTGTCTGTTGTTATTATACAGTTGGTCCTATTGTTGACAGCATAGTCTTACTGCTAAATAGAGTGTATTTCAGCAGTGGAGGTTGATGTTGATTGTTCTGCAAGCTACATTGTCCATCACTATTTTTATACTTATATATATATACATACATGCATGCAGTGAGGATCCTTGGGCAAGATCCTTAATGTATGAGGCCTACCTCAGAAACATGAGAGTACAGACAAATGACAGAGTCAAACCGGCTCGGACGTCGCCCGGGTCAACAAGGTCCGCGTCAGGTGCTAGGGAACCAGGCTAACGGCAATCATGAGGAAGCTGCAAGGAAGTCAACCACAATCAAATACCTCCAGAGAGTGAGGCAGGTCCTGAAAAGTCAGCTAAACGGCAGGAACAAGATCCAAGCCATCAACATGTACGCAATACCAGTCATCAGATACCCTGCTGGGATCATAAGCTGGCCAAAGGAGGAGATAGAAGCCAGGAGATAGAAGCCACAGACATCAAGACAAGAAAGCTCCTCACCATGCACGGAGGGTTTCACCCCAAATCCAGCACCCTGAGACTACACACTAAGCGGTGTTGGGACATGAACGCATAACCAAGTTGACCACATGTTTTGTCTTTGTCTTGGAGACAAAGAGAAGCCCAGGAGCATCAAGTCCCACAATCCTCCAGGTGTGAAAACTGACTCAGCAGTTCACTGGCTGACAGTGGCATGTGACCTCTGAGGTCATCATGTCATATAAAATGCGCTGTCTTGGCCTTTGTTCTCTCTCTTACCCTCTTCCGCTCTTACCCTTAATCCACTCCACACCTCCATGTGGAGACCCCCAGCTGCTCGGCTGCAGCTGGGTGCCAGGTAGTTTGCTAACAAAGAGCACTACTTTAGGCCTGTTCTCCCTACAGCAGCGAAGCGAAATCCTGCTGAGGAATCTACGCCAGCTTTTTAGCCAACAAACAAAGGGTTTGCAGGCTAAACTCACAAACAACAGGAGCCACACGGTTAGTTAGCACAGAGCTGCTAACAAGCCACTTCAGGACTCAAGGAGCGGCCGGTTTCCCTCCAACGTCTGCCATCAGGACACACAGCAAGGACTATAACTTTTCCCAGTTTGGCCTTCCATCAGGAATTGCCAACTAAAGGAGCAACATACCAGAAATGGACTTTCCACCAACCGGTAGTATGACCTGGGCATAGTCTAAGCTAAGCTAAGCATAGTTAGAAATGTTGATTTGATGTGATATTTGTGTTTATTGAGTGTTTATAGTATAGTGGTTTGATGTTAGTTTAGATTATGCAACACATAGACTCAGGGTCTCTTGCATGCTAACTAACCACTCTTCCCCTAACCTGGCACCTCATAAAACCCTTATCACATTCCACACATCTACTGATCAGCACATGGTCTGAGCAGCCATTTTCCCTTTGTGTTCAAGATCTCAAGGCCCAGTGGCCATCTTGACACACCTACACTGGCAGCCATCTTGGAACGCCCACAACTGGCAGCCATCTTGGAACGCCCACAACTGGCAGCCATCTTGACACACACACAACTGGCAGCCATCTTGACACACACATACAGACACACACACACACACACACACACCTGTTTAGAGTATTTTGTAGTCAGATTGTATGTTTACCTACTTTTATTCTTGTAATAAATGCTTTTTAAACATACCAGTTGTCTGTTTAATGCTGTACAAGAGTGAATACTGCCAACCTCTACACTGCCAAGAACTCCAAATTACCTTCAACTAGTTGTTAACGTGGTCATTTTTGGTTATAGTTATTAAGTTAATTATTAATCACAAATCCAAATTGACAATTTAGTATAATTTATGAGACTAATTTGATTGATTGGCTATATTTTCCCTTCCTAGAAGGGTGGTGCCCCGAGGTGATCTTGTAATTCAGATCCGATTATTTAATAATAAATAATTATTTTTGATAATTATGAATTATTCATGATAGCCAAACCCAGATATTGATTGCCTTAATATCCAGGCCCAACAGCGGAAAGAGGGAGGCCGAGGACTAGTGAGCATCAAGGCCACTATCCAGGATGAAACATCAAACATCCAAGAGTACATCAGAAAGACGGCCACAAAGGATGAACTGCTAAGTGAATGTCTCAGGCAACTGAAATCCGATAAGAGTGCAGAGGAAGAGGAGCAGATCACATGGAGGGACAAGCCCCTACACGGCATGTACCACCGCCAAATTGAAGAAGTGGCCGATATCAAGAATGGCTGGAAAAGGCTGGACTCAGAGACAGCACAGAGGCACTGATCATGGCAGCACAAGAACAGGCCCTAGCTACAAGATCCATAGAGGCCAAGATCTACAAGAATAGATCAGATCCAAGGTGCAGACTATGCAAAGATGCCCCTGAGACAGTCCAGCACATAATAGCAGGGTGTAAGATGCTAGCTGGGTCAGCGTACATGGAGAGACACAACCAAGTGGCTGGAATAGTGTACAGGAACATCTGTACCCAGTATGGAATAGAAGTACCCAAGTCCCAATGGGCCGCACCACAGAAGGTGGCGGAGAACAACAGGGCCAAGGTGCTGTGGGACTTCAGCTTCCAGACTGACAAACAGGTCCTGGCAAACCAACCGGACATAGTGGTGGTAGACAAGGAGCAGAAGAAGGCGGTGGTGATAGATGTGGCAATACCAGCAGATGCCAACATCAGAAAGAAGGAACACGAAAAGGTTGAAAAGTACCAAGGGTTGAAAGAACAGCAGATGTGGAAGGTCAAGGCGAGCGTGATCCCCGTGGTAGTAGGAGCACTCGGGGCAGTGACCCCCAAACTGGTGGAGTGGCTCCAACAGATCCCAGGAACAACATCAGAAGCCTCAGTCCAGAAGAGCGCAGTCCTAGGAACAGCTAAGATACTGCACAGAACCCTCAAACTCCCAGGCCTCTGGTAGAGGACCCGAGCTTGAAGGATGACACAGATACCACCCGAGGAGGGTGAGAGGAACGTTTTTTTTTTTTATATATAAAACTCATTATTTCATATAGAAGAATATTATACCTTTTAGATAATTGATTCAGTAACATTATTTAAACACAAAATCAACATAAAATCAACCGAAATTTAAATGTGGATTCTCATTTAGATGATGGTTGATTCAACATTGATTCAATATCGATATGGTTGAAGATCCAACGTTGATTCAACACAATGTAGAGGGGACACTTTCAACATCGGATCACTGTTAGGCTTCAACGTTTCAACATTGTTTTCAACATTTTTGCCAAACCACATTTCAACGTTGATTCAACTGAATTTTGCTATGTGGGTGAAGGCTCCGCCCACTAGAGGCTTCATTTTTGAATTCAGAAACCAATGGGTGACGTCACGATGGGTTTGTCCATAGTATACACTGGAAAAAATCTAAATCTCACCAAGTATATTTGTCTCATTTCTAGTGAAAATATCTCATTACACTTAATATAAGACACAATTGTCAAACAAGTACCATTTCAGCAAGACACAGGGACTTGTTTTAAGACAATACATCTTGAATATCTTGTTAAGAGAAAAAATCTTGAAAACATCTTATTTTGAATCATATGTCATAAGAAACAAGCTTTTTTGACTTTTGCCAATGTTTTTAAGCTGCTGTGTTATTTGCTAAAGATTAATCATCTTGTTTCAGGAATTACACTTACTTGATTCAAGAAAATACATCTTGTTTATTGGAATGGCTTAAGTTTCAGCGGATTTTGCCGAAAACTCATCGGAGTCTCTGCTGTTTGCCATATGGTGATCACAAGACTGGGGATTCCCAGAATGTCGAACTATTCTTTTAACCAAAACAAATGCTGCTCTATTAAAATCTTCAGCCTTGAAAGAGTTGGGAGAGCAATAATGTGTGATAACAGAATTTTGACTATCTCTAACAACTTAAGGAGCATTTGCGTGTACTCATTCTCTCTAATTGTGTCAATAAGAAATGGCATGATCTTTAACAAAACCAGCATCTGCCCTGCTGACTGTTTTAGTTTATTGTCATTTGATGACAGTGTATTGACAAATATGGGGAAAGGCTTATCTCTTGCATCCAAAGGAGAGTAAGGGAAACCAATAATGGCACTGCTGAATGTGTCTCCATAAACTCCACATGCCCTTAAAGCACAAGATGCTTTAAAACACATTTGATTTCATATGGGGCAACACCTTCAAGAATAATATGCATGATGTCTTGTGGAGTTTGATTGATTATATCAAAGTGAGGAAATTCTGTTAATTTGCTTCTCCTGTTAACCATATGTCGTTTTTAGATTTTCTTTCAGAAAGTAGGTGCTTGCTTTTTCAGTGTCACTACATTGTCTGATATGACTTTCCATGGTAATTTTAACAAACAAATCTTCATTAAATTGTTCCTGCATGTCTTCAAAGCTGCATTCACAGTAGGCATGCTCCTTCCTTAAATCCAGCCATTTCATGTTGAGCTAGAGTGTCTCCACACACAGACATAAGCGCCCCAAAAATTGTCTTCTCGCCATTTGCAGTGACAACTTTAATACCATCATACAACTCAATCAAGTCACAATTAATCCTCGCAAGTACCTTATCAATGCCACTATCAGAATGATATTTTGATTTTACCATGGCAAGCAGACGAATGCAGCAAGTCTTGATCTGTATTTAGGGTGTAATAAATCAATAACAATTTGTTTTTGTTTGACCGTTTTTAATTGATTTAAGAAATAATTACTGACATAAACCCCTGCTTTGGTAATGGTAGCGGGCTATGGCTGTCCCGCTATTTTACGTTACTGCCCGGTCCAGCCCTCATTAAAGATTAAACGAAAGTGAGATGGCACACTACATGGCTATTTCCATGTCTGAAAAAACGATGTGTTTTATTCATAAGTAGGGTAAGTTAACGTAATACGTTAATATTTTTTAAGGAGTGAGACATCTTACTTGTTTATCGTATCTGTTGAGAGACATGCGCAGTACCAAACACAAAGAAGAACATGCTAGTACGGCTTGCTGGAGGGAACGTTACGTTAAGCGGGACGTTTTGAATTCATATTTTATTGCAGGTAAGTTGCATGGAGTATCTTTTGTTTTTAGTCGCATACGTTGTAAATGTTATCCATGTTTCAGTGTATATTTGTTGTATACACTGTTGCAGCCGAGCACGAGCTATCGTTAGCTAAGCTAACTTGCTAGCTAAAACCGTTAACAGCATGGATGACCTTGACAACATAACGGTGTCGATTTTAAGAGGTAATGTAGTCAAATATGCATGTTTAACGTAGTTATTGTTTTATTTTTCGTCATATTTACTAAGCACCAGTAACACCAAGACAAATTCCTTGTAAATGAAAACCTATTTGACAATTAAATCTGATGAATCAGAGAGGTTAAGATAAGCTAAGGTTAAACAAATAGGATGTCTATTGAGACTTGACTAATTTAAATGAAATTGGGTTTATTATACATTTGATAAATACAGCATGATACTGGTTACTTGTTTCAATTAAATCCAGTCATTGGGGTGGATCTACTCAGTTCTATACTAGAACATTAACGTTTTGAATAGCCACAACTTAAAGTGTAAATTATTTTGAATTTTTGCTTTTGTCAATTTCTGTCAATTTCCCTGCGGGAACTTCCCACAAGGATTAATAAAGTTGTCTATCTATCTATCTATCTATCTATCTTTTATGAATTTCTCAAATTGTGGATTGCTATACATTCTGTATTTTTTTTTTTTTAATTAAAATTACTTCAGAGTTGAGAGAGTTATGACCGGTTGCTATATACATTCTGTATATCAATCTACAATGTTTAATTCACCACTTTGATATGATGCATGGTGATGCCGAGGTATGTAATTTCTCTATATATATAGTTAATGCACTAAACTAGTTGGCACTAACTAGCTGTTTTGAATGAAAGGACAACTTTTACTAGTTTCATGTAGTTTGGCTGTTCTGTGGCACTAATTCATCTTGCAATGTGTGTCTTACATTATGTCACAGCTGCAAACATAAGTGAAGAAGCGATGAGCACTCTGCCTCGTGAAGATCTGCGGGACCTTTTCCCAGGCCCAGAGAATTTCTTGCGCCGAAAAGCGGTCTGGCGAATCTGTCATGGTGTTAGCCTGTAAGTGTGTTCAATTGTTATATTATGTTTATTTACATTTTTTATTGATTTAATTTTGTTGACAGTGTCAACCAAGTGTTTGTCACCAAACTTACCTTTAGTATTTTATTATCACTAAAAGGAGAATATTAATACAAACTATTTATGATTATTGTTATATCCTTGTAGGGTTGTCAGTGCTGCATCACAATTTGTGTTAAGACAGTGAAAATGAAAAGTTTCTGTTATCTTTTCTATCTTTTATTTACAGGAATCTGTCAGAGAAGACTCAAAATCAGCATGCAGTTCTGAAGAAAAATCCAAACCATGAGTCCGTCTCTCAGCTCCTGGATTTGGAATTTGCAGCCAGAAGAGCATTCATTGATTCTGATACTTTGCGCGAGGAGGACAGACACAAGAAAATTCTAGAGGCGTATCCTTGTTTTAAGGACATTGGACATGTAAGTCATTATTGACTGAGCATAATTCAGAACATGGTACCACACAAAATAATGTATTGTATGCCAATTTACTCCTCCTACCTAATGTAGTCATACGTCTTTATTTGTGTTTTGGATAGGTGATGGCAGAGCTTCAACGCATTATGGACAAAAATAACATCCACTTCATTGATGAGCTTAAGGGAAGATGGGACAGCTTCTGCCAGAAGGTGCAGTTTTTTGGTGTGTGGAAAAAGCTGCTGAAACCCCCAATGGGAATGGACAAAGGTAAGCAATGATGTTTTGATGTTAATAGGGTGTACATTAGGACATGTTAATTGTCAAGTTTATGTGACAAGTGTCTTGTTCTCCTTCTTTTCATCTGTGGTGGCTGTCCATTATTTGTGTAACTTTTGTATTTTAGCAGATATCTGTTGTAGACTGTTGATCAGATTTGACCCTGTATTATCTAAGTCTAAAAGTAACACATATTATCCTCAACAGTTGAACAGGCTCTCAGCATCGTACGTGTGCTGCCATCATTGTTCCCTTCTTCATCTGCTCCACCGAAGAAGTTAGGACACCCGAGTGAGGCTCTAGTGCATGTCCTTGAGGTGAGCAAAATTAATGCACTACTTGATTAATACTACATAATAAAACTTGATTTTATTGACCTAGTGAAGACCTAAAAAGACTGGCATAGCCCAACAAATAAATCGTTTCGTGTTTTTTTTTTTTTTTTTTATAGTAGACCCACAGACACAGTTTGATAGTCTTTATATCTATGGTTGTAAAGCTTTTTAGACAGTATACCACCTCAGTAAATATTGGACTCTTCAAGTATCACTAAAATGACTGACGTTTAAAAAAAATCCGGACGGGAAGCTGTGGTGATTTGCTGGGGTTGTATCGAGGCTGGTTACTCTCATTGACTGTCTATATCTCTCAACCAAAGCGTTCCCTCTCTCAAACCCTTGGACACCCTTTCATTTTAGCTCTGCTTAATGTTTTCCCATCACAACACTCTAACGCAGCTATGATGCAGGCTTACGTAATGCAGTTGCTTCATATACCACTGATTTGTATGATTTCAGTCTTTTGAAAGGCTTAGCACCTTTCATTCAAATTTTGCTTGAGAATGTTATTTGATTGACTACTAAAGGGCTAAGTTTGAAAAATCTGGACTTAATAATTTAAACAAAAGTGCTTTATCCTAATGGAAAGATGTCCATGTTATGTGTTTAAGGAAAACGAAGACCCAAATGACCACTTGAAGAAACGCCCTCTCTCCTGTCCAGTCCTTATCGTGAGTTCGTCCAACTGCCTCCTGGCTGTAGGAGATGTGCCACTAACTACGCTCCCAAAAGACAAGGTTACAGAGGGTGTTTTATACCTTATTGCCTACTATTATGCTCTACATCTTACTTACCCTATTTTGCTATTTTTTTTTTCTTGTTGTTATTTTATTACAGTTCCATGCATACTGTGAGCCAAAACATGACTGCTCCAGTCATACACTACATGCTGTAACTGCACTCAGTTGAAGAACTGTTTAGTCCTGCTTTTCAGAGCTAAAAAGGCATCTTTGTTTTTAAGCAGAGAAAATAAAGCATTTGTTTGTTTAATGCAAGACTTGTTTTCATTGATGTAGGTGGTTGTCTTAAATCTAGAACAATATCACTATTGTAGAGCTTACTCTAAGTTAAATGCACTTGAATTGAGATGAATTGTGTCTTATGATACAAAAGCACTTCTTAATCTGAGTAAAAAAATGCATAATATGAGTATTTCCAGCTAACATCAAGATATATTTTAATCCTAAAATGCTTAAATAATCACTTTCTAATCTTATTTCAAGTTGGTGATGGTCTGAAATCTAGGATAATGTCACCATTTTAGAACTTAAAATAAGCTAAATTCACTTAAAATATAGCTCAAAATAAGTCTTGCTGGCTATTTTCCAGATCACTTTTATCTCAAAAGTCCTAAATATCACATCTTATTTCAAGAAATCTTGACAAGCCGATTTTCACTAGTTCCATTGGCAGATTCTTTTGCTTATTTCAAGCAAAAACGTCTTCTATTTGTTGTTTTTTAACTTATTTTTGGAGGGGCATTTTTTCCAGTGTACAGTCAATGTACACAAGCCTCCAGTCACTAGGTGGCAGCAGAGCTCAAACTGATCAACAGCTGTGTTGCCAGATCTCGCGAGACAA
>SRSE01001134.1:0-109428 GCA_005024645.1 Planiliza haematocheilus | reverse complement strand
TCTGTACTTTCTACTCCTTACATTGGAAACACAGACTCATTACTTTGTTAACCTCCATGGATGACAAGAAGTAAAATGCATGACATGATCAGACATGACTAGAGCATTGGACTAGAGAGGGAAAGTCAATGAAGAAGAGGGACAGTCAAGGGAAAGGTGTCGAGTGTGTGGCGAGTTAGAGAGAAAAGCTCCAGTAGCATGGAGGAAGGAAGTGATCCGGAGTGTAGTGCCGATGGCGAAGCTTCAGAAGACATTTCCCCATCCATCGCTTTATTTAAGAGAACTGTTTGATGTTGTCCGCTCCAAGAATAATTCATGGCGAATGCATAGCTAACACTAACTGCCCTTGGTTTAAAAAACCACAACCCAATAACGCTCAACCTGGATGCTCAAAATTGAATTGAAAATATGAATTGAATTATAATTGGTCTGGCCCCTAGGTTTTAACTTGCTGATGGCTTGCTTCTTTTATTTCTTTTGAGACTCTTGAATTGAAGGAATAACTGTACTGTGTCTTTATTGTACTGTGTAGTCTTACATTTGTCATTAGTATGTCAATGGTCATTTATCCCATAGTGGGAACACAAATACTTATTTTTTATATAAAAAAAAACAAGCTGGATAGTTCTTTCTTTGGATATATATTGTACACCATAGCTAATTATATATATAATATTCATTGTAATATATAATGAAATCAGTTGTTCACAGGTGCGTGTAGTAGTCGTCATACCGATGGTGCATTTGCCACTAGATCATTTTCTGTACGGCCTGTCTGTATGGCAGTGTGAACTCGCACAGACTCGTAGATCGATGGTTCCTCCACACGCCAGGGATATGGACACTTCAGCACGATGAGAGTTCCTGTTTGGGTCACAGAGAGGAGATTAGATGCTTGATTAGCTAGCACATCCACCTGAAAGCCTCCTTTGTGAATTAAGCTAGATGGTCTCAGAATAAAGATTGTTTGCCATGACACCACATAAAATAAGCAACATACTTCCATCATAGGAAAGCAAAATAATAAACACTCTTTTACTGTTTTGAGGGGCAATTTGCAGTAAACTTAGGTCAAGGTCTACGTACCTGTGTCACTGCCCAGGAGAGGCTGATTAGCAAAGTGGCTGACAAAGTCTTGGAGGGTTGCAAACTCGTTAAAGCCAAAAGAATACCCATTGTCTTTGCGTGTCACATGAAAATGCTTTACTGAATCCTTTGCCCTGTGTGTCAGAGTTAAATCAAACATTGAATGTCAGATTTTTTATTTTTTTTACAAAAATATAATTCATGTGCACTTTAGCATTCAAAGTGAGCAGAGCAAAATTCAGGATCAGAATGTCTACCTGGAGAAGATTTCACTCAACACGTACTGACAAGTAAGAAAACTAATGACTATTGCCAGTGTAAACATGATGCCAGAAAGAGCAGCTGCAACAACAAATTTTAGTTAAATTTCTGCCTACAGTGGTTTGTTTTCAGTACAAGATAATGGAATGATTACCTTTTTGTTGAAATTTGTTTGGTTAGTTTTTTTTTTAAAACTACTCTAAAATATAAATCCCATTTTATGTTAAATGTTTTTTAAACACAAGCCAAGCAGCCAATCACAAACATTTTATTAATAAAGCAGTGAATTGAAGAAGAACATCTACTCACTTATCTACACTTTTCAGTACTGACTAATAATATTTTGAATTATGGTATGAATAGGCAGACTCACCTAACAGACAGGGCGAAGCAGCCTGGTCCCTCATTACTGTTTCTCAGGAGGTAACTTCCATCCATTCCATTGGACAAGAGAAGGGCCTCTGCAGCATGGCGGGACAGGTCATAGTGGTACCACCTTCAATATATATATATACATATGCACTGATCAGGCATTAATGTTATGACCACCTGCCTTATACTTTGTAGGTCTTCCTTGTTTCTACCAAACAGTTCCTAACTCATCAGAGAATGGACATGGCCTTCTGAGGGTGTCCTGAGGTGTGTAGCAACAGAATGTAGTTAGTGGGGGGCCTTTGGGTCCTGTGGGTTGAGGAAAGAGGCTTCTTCTGTGAGTAGGCATGTGCGTCCCACAAATACTTAATCAGTTTGGGATCTAGGAAATTTGGAGGCCATTTTTCTTTTTCTTTTTCTTTTTAATTGTTCATAAAACCATTTCTGTGTGTGTGCCTGTGTCCTGCTGCATCCTGCTCGACATGTCTGCATGTCTATCTGTCCGTATTCCAGGTCAAAATGTTTCACAGCAGAACATTGCATTGTTAAAATACAGTCAATGTTATTTACTTCTTCTCTCAGTGCTCTCTCCAACAAGCACTTCAACTTATACAACCATATAGGTCATTTGTATATGCTCTCAATACGACCCATGGGAGGCCCTCTTGACAGGTCAGAGTGACCATTAGATCATTAAAAATGTGTCATCAGTCATTTATTATCACTATATCAATATCTGTCAAACCGTTTCAGTGAGAACAGTCTCATTCTAGCCTTCTCTTAACCCATAACCTGCATCATTGTTTGTTTGGCCATGCTTTCTACAGAAGACGTTACATATACTGTAATAGTGAAGCTATTGATTAGAAAATAAGGGGTAAACATGAAGTTGGACAGGTAGCTCCTTGATGAGATAGTTTTGCTGATGTCATCCAGCATCAAAAGGACTTAAAGTCAAATCTAACTTTATTTATATAGCCCGAAATCAAAACAATTAAATCTGTCCCAGGGGGTTTACAATCTATACAGTATGTAACATATGTAAACAGACAACTTAATACAATCACAACCATTACAGTAGCTCAGCTAGCATAAAAGACAAGCCCATGTCATTGAGATTATTTAAACCAAAAACAACAACAGAGGAGTTACTCATTTGAACCTGGTACAATCAGAACAACTTCATTGGCAGAACAGAAGAATAGGAAAATTAAATGTGGTCTTTTAAACATCAGATCTCTCCCATCCAAATCTCTTTTAGTGAATGATCATCAGATTGATCTTTGTAGTTTGACTGAAACGTGGCTGCAGGATGATGAATATGTTAGTTTAAACTAGAAAATTCCCGCGGAAATTTTTGAAGTGCCGAGTGGGCTGTTGCCATTAGCTGCTAATGTTAGCAATTAGCATGACGCGCTAGCCACTAATTTTAGCATTGGTTTAGTGTTAGCATGTCTCTTTAGACACTAAAAATTAAATACATGCTAATTGTTAGCATGCTAATGCTAACATGCTAACTGCTAATATGCTATTCTGTAGAGCCCCTCTCTTCTGCTGCGTGTGAGCCCGTTGTCATGGTTACCAGTTTGAATTTCAGTTACGAAGACAGGGAGAGAGAGAAAAAATGCTGAAACCACGGCCTCGAACAGGAAGGCCTTGTGGCCAAACCGTGTGTCCAATCATTTAACCGACTTCACTTTGGGCATCTTGAGGCTTTCCTGAACGTCTAGATATGCAGTTTGTGGGTAAAATTAAGAAATGTGAGCTATTTAATGCGATTTAAAAGAAAAGGATTGCTTCTGCTTTGCTCCACAAATTTAACATTGCAGTCCTATGGAGCGAGGAAGGGGTTTGCTGGCGCATCTTTGCGTCTCACGCCAAAACTATAAGACTTACAGCTTTAGCAGACAAATTGTGAGCGAGAAGACAAATTTTCCTACGTTTCTATCTACAAATTGTGTCTGTGGTGTGAAATTTGTGGCCACCGGAGCAGTTTCTGTTTTATTTTTTGCCTAATTTATTCTCTCCTCTCCACTCTAGCTGATGATGTCATCCACTCTAGCGCGAACATTCCGCGCAATACATACCCATTATAAACCCCGAAATTTGAGTAAAACCTTCACAATTTTGAGGCTTAATGGTTTAAAACGGTAAAAGGTGTCGATAGTGAAGGGAATCTGTGAAGAGAAGACAAGAGTGTCTACGTTTTAAAGTTTAAATGAAGTCTCTGGGTGAAAGTATGCCAGAGCAGTTGATTGTAGAAAATGCCTGATGATTTTTCGGGGTCTCCCATTCATTTCAATGGGAAATTTTTCACGGTTTTTCGTGAATAAATTCGCGAAAAACTCACCGATCGCTTATACAAGTAATAGCACGGGATTCGAGATCAAAACACACGTTTCGATATATCATGTGTTGGGGTCCTCTCGCCGGTTCGGGCCGCATTAATCGGCGAAAAAGGGCGGAAAATTAATAATAAAACTGCAAAGAAACACGCAGAAGATCAATAGTGGCCTCGTGTCATAGGCACTCGGCACTAATAAGTAAAAAAACTGCAAAGAAACACGCAGAAGATCAAGAGTGGCCTCGTGTCATAGGCACTCGGCACTAATGAGTCTACGCCACCCAGTGATAGTAATTATCACATTCCTAGAAGCACAGGTAGAGCAGGAAGAGTGGCAGCAATCTTCCACTCTGATTTATCTATTAATCCTAGACCTAAGGAGAGCTTTATTTAATTGAAAGTCTTACCCTTAGTCTTGCGCATCCAGACACAAAAAAACAATTATTTTTGTTGTGGTATATCGCCCACCTGCTCCTTATTCTGAGTTTTTAGCTGAATTCTCTGAGTTCTATGTGATTTAGTTCTTAGAACAGATAAAGTCATTATAGCAGGTGACTTTAACATCCATGTTGATGTTGCCACTCTAGATCCTAATGTTTTAGCCAACTATAGACCAATCTCCAACCTTCCTTTTATTTCCAAAATTCTAGAAAAAGTTGTTGCTAATCAGTTGTGTGACCACTTAAACAGAAACGGTGTGTTTTAAGAATTTCAGTCAGGTTTTAGAGTTCATCATAGTACAGAAACAGCTCTGGTTAAAGTTACCAATGATCTCCTCATGGCTTCAGATAGTGGACTCGTCTCTATACTAGTTCTGCTAGATCTTAGTGCTGCATTTGACACTATTGATCATAATATTTTACTACAGAGACTTGAAAGTGAGATCCAGATTAAAGGAACTGCATTAGATTGGTTTGAATCCTATCTGTCTGACAGATTAAGTTTGTTCATGTCAACCATGATTCCTCTACTTATACAAAAGTAAGTTATGGAGTTCCTCGGGGTTCTGTGTCCAGGACCAATACTCTTCACATTTTACATGTTGCCATTAGGGAAGATTATTAGAAAACATGGCATAAACTTCCATTACTACGCAGACGACACCCAGCTATATTTATCTATGAAACCAGATGAAACTAATCAGCTGGTTAAACTCCAAGCATGCCTTAAAGACATAAAGGCTTGGATGACGTGTAATTTCTTACTCTTAAACAGAAACAGAAGTGTGGGATAGCTTGGCCAGAGCGGTAGGAATTGGTAGAAGACAGACTCAGACATTGTTTCAGTCCAAAAAACTGGTGTTTATTTGTCAAAGCCCAGGTGTCACCAAAACATAATGGAAAAAAAAAAAGGAATACCTACAAAAATTTACAAAAATTAAACAGTTAACAAAGCTTAACTGAATAAAACGAAACTTATAGAAGTTCAAATAGATTAAACTAACGCAGCTTAACCTAAGGCAACGTGCACCCAGCTACACCGACATAGTTGTTCTCCCTGAATCCTATCTACATAATCTTAAAACAAACAAATAAACTATAAACTCCTTGCAAAATACCCCCATTGATGGATCTGTCCATGATCCTCTGGTGATGAGGTCACAGAGACATAAAAGCAGGAAGAAATCCCCATTTCCCTCCTGCGCTCTGAGCTAGCGAACAGGAGGTAGCGATAGAGCGTACGGAGAAAGTTTGAACATCGACGGTAGTGATGGGCAATCGAGGCACGTGATTCGAAAAAAGGTTCATTACTCGAAGCTTCAATGACACAGTGCTCTATTAGGACATCTAGTGGACAATAAAATGTAGTGCAATGGAGACGTGTCTTACTGGTTCATGCTTGTATGGGACTTGATTTGCCTTGCACATTCCTATTCGACTACATTACATGGATATGTGGTTTAAAGTTTATTATAAGAAAACTATATACATATAACAATAAATAAATCATAAAGTACAAATGGGACTCGAACCCTTGTTTCGCTAAGGAGAGACCGGTGACTTCGTAGTGTACCACGAATCACATGACGAACCGAACCCCGAGGATGACTCATTTGCCGCTGAAGCGCTCGAAGCACTTGAACTGCTTCGAACGTCACTCAAGTGCTCAAACGTCACTAGTCACGTGACCGAACCACGCTTCGGCACAGTGGTTCGATACAATTGCTTCATGAGCTACGGCGCATGTGTCGGAGCCTCGGGTGTCAGAGGGCCATCACTAATCGACGGTAAAATCAAATAAACTACTCACAGTGAATGTAATCTGGACAATGGCTGAGACTTCTGATGGATCCTTTATATCTTTAAGCCTAGATAATATGATAGATGAAGGTCACATGTTTTGGGATGAGGTTATTGGCAGCAAGCAGAATGTACGGCAAAGATCTGAAAGTGAAGGGGATTCCGTAGAATCAGTAGTGGTGAAAAAGACCAAAACAGATGGTAACAGGGCTTTGAGGTCTCAGGCTGAAGTATGGAAAGTTATTGTAGTGTTTGATCAAAAGGGAGGACCAGATATGCATCCAATTCACATTACAAAAGCAATACAGAAGGAAATAGGCCAGATTAATCATGTGCGTTTCATGGGGAACGGGAGACTACTGATCTTTGCAAACTCGAAGGCACAACAAAGTAATATTCTCTAGAAAACTACACTTAACAACCTCAAGGTAACATCACATGTTCCCGGTACAGCATCAAAGGTCAGAGGAGTAATATCTGGAATCCCTACTTCAGTTACAATAGAAGAGATTATGGAAAGTTTAAAAGAGTACGATGTAGTCGAAGCTAAACGATTGACAAAAGGTAAAGATAAACAGAAAGCCTACCTATATTATTAGGCTTCAAGAAAGAACTACCCATCAGGGTTCAATTGGGATACATGTCATACTCAGTGAGAGAATATATCCCGCCACCGTTAAGATGTTTTAATTGCCAACGGTATGGTCATGCTGCTAGCCAATGTCGAGGAAAAATTAGATGTGCGAAATGTGGAGGAGAACATGAGTATGGCAAATGTGAGCAAAATGTTGTATTAAAATGTTGTAACTGTGGAGGCAATCATAGTGCAGCTTATGGGGGTTGTGAGAAGTACAAAGAAGCAAAAGAAGTCCAGAAATGCAAAATGATTAATACAATTTCCTATGCTTGATGCGGTTAAGAAAGTTGAAATGGAAAAGAAAGGTGCAAGCCCAACTGTACCCCGCTATACAACAGAGCAAGCTAAGGAAGCAAATGTTAACAACCCAACTAATAGAATAAATCACAGGAGCCTTCCTAAGGAGAGAGACCAGCAGGGCAGCAGGCCCAGAATTAATTCTCACCAGTCAGAGTGCTGTGAATACAAAAAGAAAATGTCTGAAGAAATGTTGTTGGTCAAGAAAAATGACTTCCTTGCCTTCATTTGTGCAGTGATGAGTAAAGCAACGGAACTTCCTCAGGGAAGTAATAAAGTAAAAGCAATTGCGGATATTGCAAATGAATTTTTAGGATTTAGCTCACAAGCTAGTAAAATTCAAGAGATGATGAATAGTAAATATGAGGATCAAGGTAGTGATTAAAAGCTTTATGGTACTTTTCATTCTTCAATGGAATGCCAGAAGTCTAATAGCGAATGGTCAAGAATTTAAGAGATATGTACATAATCTGAAAGAAAAACCTGAGGTCATATGTATTCAAGAAACTTGGTTAAAACCACACCTTGATTTTGTATTGAAAGGATATAATGGCATTAGATGTGATAGAGGAAAAGGCAGAGGAGGAGGGTGTATGACATTTATTAAATTAGGACTTCCATATAGGTTTACTATTCCCAAGGATCATGAATGTGTGGTAACTGAAATATTTAACAAAGGTAGTGGTAATTTTACTATCATTAACTATTATAATCCATGTAAAGCATTAAATAGTGAGTTATTAAACAGTATTGTTAAGAAAAGCCACAGAGAGATTTGGTGTGGGGATTTCAATGCTCACAACAGTTTATGGGGTAGTAAACAGACAGACTTGAATGGTGAGGCAGTGGAAGATATGATGAATGATAGAATGTTAGTGTGTATAAATAATGGTTATGGTACTAGAATTAATGTCTATAAAAATGAAACTTCTTGTATTGATTTAACACTAGTTGATAGGAAAATTGCCAGTAGATGTAAATGGGAAATTGATCAAAGCACAAGCATGGGTAGGGATCACTTCCCAATTAATTGTGCAATTAACATTGAAGTTAAGATTGAACAAAGTTATGTGCCTCAAAGATGGAATTTAAAAAAAGCAGATTGGGAGAAATTCATAGAAAGCTGTGGGAATGGGGAAATGTTATCAATTAATAATCAATCAGTCGATGAAATGAATAGTAATATCAGTTCTTTTATATTGGTTGCTGCCAGACAAAGCATTCCTGTTAGTATAAACCAAAAGAAACAAACCAATGTTCCATGGTGGAACAATTTGTGTTCTGAGGCTATTAAGGACAGGAATAGAGCTTTTAAGAACCTGCGTAGAACACTGACAATGGAGAATCTGCTTACCTACCAAAGGAAAAAGGCTTTAGCCAGGAAGGTTATTAAAGAAACAAAGAAAGATTCATGGAGACAGTTTTGCTCAACAATAGGAAGAAAAAACACTCTAAATAGAGTATGGATGATGATTAAGAAGATGATAGGTAAATTTAAGCCTCCTCAGGTTTCTGTATTAATTAAAGATAGGACCCATGCAATATCAGATATGGAAAAAGCCAATATGCTTGCTAATGCTTTTGCAGACATTCATAAGGGTAGTCACTTGGATGAGTGGTATAAGAAAAGGAAAGAAGAGGTACTGAAAATAAATAGAAATATATTAAATACTAAAGAGTCAAATATGTCTATTATGGATTCTGAAATTAATATGTCAGAACTTAAAAGGGCACTGAGTAATACTACATACTCTGCACCAGAGACAGACAACCTATGTTATGCTATGTTTAGGAAATTACCTGATAATATACTGGGGAATGTCCTTAAGCTGATTAACAAAGTATGGAATGAAGGTAAACTACCAAACATGTGGAAATGTGCAAGAATACTACCATTTTCTAAGCCAGGTAAAGATTCAAGTGACCCAGGAAACTATAGGCCTATTGCACTCACTTCACATCTTGGAAAATTAATGGAAAAAATTATAGTTGGGCGTTTGAATTATTTTCTGGAATACATAAATCCTCTTAAAGAGTATCAAACCGGATTTAAGAGGTGCAAGTCAACAACCGATGCTCTGATTAAGGTATGTAATGAAATAGAAAAGTCATTAATAATGAAAGAAGTAATGGTGACCGTATTCTTGGATATTGAGAAAGCCTATGATACTATGTGGAGAGAAGGATTGTTGATTAAGCTAGGAAAATTGGGAATTAATGGGAAAATGTATAATTACATACTTGACTTTCTTTCTCAACGTTCTATCAGGGTCAAAGTAGATGATGCAGTGTCTGATGAATTTATTGTCGAAAATGGAATTCCTCAAGGGAGTGCTATCAGCCCTATCTTGTTCAATATAATGATTAATGATATATATGAAAAACTGGGAGATAGTAATGAAGGCCTATTATATGCAGATGATGCTGTCATTTGGAGAAGAGGACGTAATATTGCATATATTAATGATAAAATTCAAAAGGACATCCATATTCTTGAACAGTGGGGAATTGATTGGGGTTTTAAATTCTCTATCCCAAAGTCACAGGTTATGTATTTTACTAGGAAAAAAGTCCCTGAAAATTATAAAGTTATGCTATATAATCAGCAACTTGAAAGAAGTGATAAATTTAAGTATCTAGGAATGTGGTTAGATACCAAACTCACATGGAAATATCACATTGAATATATTGAAACAAAGTGTAAAAAGTAATTAACCTTATGAGAATGGTCACTGGCCATAATTGGGGAGCTGACAGGATGTCCCTGATAAACATATATAAAGCATTGATAAGATCAACCATTGATTATGGCTGTATAATATATAGTTCAGCATGTAAAACATCCCTCAAGAAAATTGAAAGAATGCAGTTTAAAGCTCTGAGAATTGCCCTTGGTGCTTTTAAAACAACTCCTACAAGTGCTTTATTAGTAGAATCTAAAGAAACCCCTATTAATTTAAGATATGAGAAACTGTCACTAACGTATTGGGTAAAGTTAAAAAGAAGTTTCAACAACCCAGCTACATCAGTGCTTAGTGATTGTTGGGAATATTCTAAAAAGTCCAGTGGGTTTGGCTGGAGTATTGAAAAGCTAGTGAATCATTATGGATTAAAAGAACTGAAGTATGGTCCTGCATTAGCTTTAAGTTGTATTCCCCCATGGCTGCTTCCTGTTCCAGAGGTTAATGTAGATCTGTTAACAGATAAATGTGAGCACCACACTAAGCAAAGTTTTGCTGAAGCCTGCTTAAATTATTTAAATAATACATATTATGGATATCTGAAAATATTTACAGATGGTTCTAAGGAACCCAAAGGTCATTGCGGTATTGGTGTTTATATTCCAGAATTTGAAAAAAGAAATGGGTATAGAGTGAGTGACCATTTATCAGTATACTCTATAGAGATGACTGCAATAATAACTGCCCTTAGGTGGGTTGAAGAGATTAAACCTCTTAAATCAGTAATATGTACAGATTCTATGTCAGTATTACAAAGTTTTATTACAGAAAATGCAATACGGGAAGATTTGGTACTAGAGGTAAAGCATCTCCTCTTAAATCTTATAAGCCTTGGACTAACGGTGCAGTTCTGTTGGATTCCAGGCCATTATGGAATCGATGGCAATGAAACTGCTGATAAGTTAGCTAAAAAAGCTCTGGAATCAGAACATGCTAAAGTGGCAAGATGAATAGGAGTCAGAAAGTAATGCCAGATAATATCACAGGAATCAGAATTGCATTGGAGGGAAAATAATCACATCATTGGATCTCAACAGACATGAAGAAGTTATTATAACCAGACTGAGGTTGGGACACACAGGCCTTAATTGCACATTAGCCTTAATAGGTAAAAGTAATGGAGTGTGCTCTCAGTGTAACGTCTTGGAGGATGTCACACATGTTCTATTTAAATGTAAGAAATATTATCAACTCAGACAGAAATGGAAAAACACTGATGCAGGAAATGACATTCATAATATCTTACAGGAACAAGGAATTGAGGGATTAAGATACAAGCATTTCATCAGGTATCTCAGTGATACTGGTTTAAGTAAAAGGATTTAGGTTTTGTATTTTTTTTCTTTATTATTTAATTTTGTTTCTGTTTTTGTTTTTGATTTTATGATTTAAAGTGTCATTTGCCAACATCCTTATTACACACTCCTGTGTAGTAGCCTAGTAGGTGGCGGTATATATCCCTAAGATATGACCCGCCAACAAACAGAAGAAGAAGAAGAAGAAGAAGAAGAACATTTCCCTCCTTTGTCTCTGGAACACATGGTGGGTATGGTAAGTAAATCTCTAATTAATTAAAATAATGCACATCAGAAATAAACCAGTTTTAACTTAATACTTGTCTGAGTTTGATTTTATATGGAAAAGTTGGAGTATGATTTGTAACCAAATATAATGCAAACACAAACAAACCCGGGATAGTAAGTGTAAGCATATTACAGAAAAAGGTGGAATTTCACAAACAAATATTAAATAAACATGACTATGTAGAACAGGTCAATGGGACAAATGGTGTGGTTCTCACCCACTTTGTCACAAGAAGTTATTGTATTTGGTCCTAAGCATCTAAGAGATTCCTTATCTAATCACGTGGTTTCTTTGGATGGCATTACCTTGGCCTCCAGTACTACTGTGAAAAACCTTGGTGTTATATTTGACGAGGATATGTCCTTTAAATGTCACATTAAGCAAGTAACCAGGACTGCCTTCTTTCATCTACGTAACATCATCAAAATTAGGAACATCCTGTATCAGAATGATGCTGAGAAACTAGTTCATGCATTTGTGTCTGGCTGCCCAAATAACTCTTTAAAAACCTCCAACTGATTCAAAATGCCGCAGCAAGAGCATTGACAGGAATTTGCAAGAGAGATCATATTACTCCAGTTTTAGATTCTCTTCATTGGCTCCCCTTTAAGTCTAGAATAGAATTTAAAATCCTCCTCCTTACATACAAGGCCCTCAAAGGCCTAGCTCCATCATATCTTAAAGACCTCATTGTACCATATCATCCCAACAGATCACTTCGGTCTGAAAGTGCAGGCCTACTTGTGGTTCCTAGAATTTCAAAAAGTAGAATGGGAGGTAGAGCTTTCAGCTATCAGGCTCTTCTCCTGTGGAACCAGCTCCCAGTTTGGGTTCGGGAAGCAGACACTCTCTCTATTTTTAGGTCAGGCTTAAGACTTTCCTTTTTGATCAAGCTTATAGTTAGGACTGGACTAAACCATCCCTTAGTTATGCTGCTATAGGCCTAGGCTGATGGGGGACGATGCACCAAACACATGTTCTCCTTCTTTCTCTCTCGCATCCTCCACTTTCTATTCTCTGGCTCAGAGCTCTTGCCCTCTAATTTCCTATCTAGTACTAGTCATGCAATTCTGTGCTATTACTATGTAGAATGTTTACTGCTGCTCTCCCTTCTTCCAAGTATCTCTGGCCTGGAGTTGAGTGTTTCCTGTGGAGCTCTATACTACATCTGTTGTCGTGGTCTCATCAGCCTGCCCAGTCTCCATGGAATCCTGCTGTTATCCACTCCTACCTGAATGAACAATTCTCCAACCTGCCTATGATTCCCCTTACATTTTGTCATGTAACATCATTGGTTTGTATCATAGCATCCCACTTGTATGCTTTAGTCAGATATGTGTATTTATGACAGATGTATGTTTATCTTGCTGTTCTCTTTCTCTGTCTGTACCCGGCTGGCCTTAGGCAGATGGGTCCCTCCATATGAGCTGGGTTCTGCTCAAGGTTTCTTCCGGTTACAAGGGAGTTTTCCTTGCCACCGTCGCCTTCAGGCTTGCTCTGGGGGTTTGAGGCCGGGTCTTGTATAGCGTCTTCAGACGATTTGTATTGTTATTGACGCTATATAAATAAAACTGAATTGAATTGAAGTACAATCTTACCCATCAGCTAAAATTTTCTGATTATATTGCTTGTTAATCACACAGAATTTATTTAATTTTGATTAACATTTATTGTTGAAGGCATAAGCCTTGAATCTGTAGTTATAGGTGAGGATAGAAGTCACAGTGTTGTGAAATCAACAAATGCCCCTGTTGCATATCCACATCAGTGTTTTGTTGAGATGCTGTTTTTTCATTGAAACACACAGATGTCAGAAATGACCTATTGGACATCATAACAATGGTATGTGTAACTGAAAAAATAGCTTTTATGATGTTAGTTTTCACACTGGTTCAGGAAGTCTGGTGGAATTAATTAATTAGCTAACTAATGAGCAGATACAATATAAATTAAAGCTGCAAGCAGCATTGGACGGGCCCTCGCAATCCACGCTTGTCGGCAACCAGCAAGGACGGGGTCACTGCAGTTCCCGGGGCAGAGCGTAAATTCTCTCCTCCCTGAATCTCCTAAAGCCCTTTTAGGGCTTCCGGTCCAGGTCCGTTGAAAATTTCTAGGTGGCACTAAAGAGCCATTTTGCCACACCCGTGCTGGGGGCACTTACTCAGATCAGCATTGGAGGCAAACGAATCCGTCTGCCCATTTTCAGGACTTTTCGTGCATGTATGACGAAGTACTGATTTTCGGCCTGGACACTAGAATCATAAAAATAATAATGACTAGAAAATTCCCGCGGAAATTTTTGAAGTGCCGAGTGGGCTGTTGCCATTAGCTGCTAATGTTAGCAATTAGCATGACGCGCTAGCCACTAACTTTAGCATTAGTTTAGTGTTAGCATGTCTCTTTAGACACTAAAAATGAAATACATGCTAATTGTTAGCATGCTAATGCTAACATGCTAATTGCTAATATGCTATTCTCCAACATGCTAATGCTGCCACTAATGCAACCACCAATTTCTAGCCACTAAAAATTTGCATTAGCTGCTAATGTTAGCAATTAGCATGACGCGCTAGCCACTAATTTTAGCATTGGTTTAGTGTTAGCATGTCTTTTAGACACTAAAAATTAAATACATGCTAATTGTTAGCATGCTAATGCTAACATGCTAATTGCTAATATGCTATTCGCTAACATGCTAATGCTGCCACTAATGCTACCACCAATTTCTACCACTAAAAATTAGCATTAGCCGCTAATGTTAGCAATTAGCATGACGCGCTAGCCAATGACAGACAGACACCTGTCATTGTTCAACTTGGGTGCCAAAAGCCAAAATGGCCGCCCCACAGACCAGTTACTTCAGTTAGAATTTTCTCGGAGTGGGCTGTTTCCATTAACATTGCCCCAAAATGGCCGCCCTACAGACCAGTTACTTATGTTTTCCCGCCTCTTTCTGTGGAGCCCCTGGTTGCCACGGTTACCAGTTTGCATATCAGTTAGAAAAGGACTAGAGTGGGCGAAAATGCTGAAACCACGGCCTCGAACAGGAAGGCCTTGTGGCCAAACCGTGTGTCTAATCGTTGAACCGACTTCACTTTGGGCATCTTGAGGCTTTCCTGAACGTCTAGATATGCAGTTTGTGGGTAAAATGTAGAAATGTGAGCTATTTAAAGCGATTTAAAACAAAGGATTGCTTCTGCTTTGCTCCACAAATTTAACATTGCAGTCTATGGAGCGAGGAAGGGGTTTGCTGGCGCAGCTTTGCGTCTCACGCCAAAACTATAAGACTTACAGCTTCAGCAGACAAATTGTGAGCGAGAAGACAAATTTTCCTACGTTTCTATGTATAAATTATGTCTGTGGTGTGAAATCTGTGGCCACGGGAGCAGTTTCTGTTTTATTTTTTGCCTAATTTTCTTCTCTCTTCTCACTCTAGCTGTCCCTCTAGCGCGAACATTCCGCGCAATACACACCCATTATAAACCCCGAAATTTGAGTAAAAACCTACACCGCTTTGAGGCTTCATAGTTTAAAAACAGTAAAAGGTGTCGATAAGTGAGGGGAATCTCTGAAGAGAAGACAAGAGTGCCTTCATTTTAAAGTTTAAATGAAGTCTCTGGGTGAAAGTATGCCAGAGCAGTTGATCGTTGAAAATGCCTGTTGATTTTTCGGGGTCTCCCATTCATTTGAATGGGAAATTTTTCGTGCTTTTTCGCGAATAAATTCCCGAAAAACTCGTCAATCGCTTATCCAAGTAATAGCATAGGATTCGGGATCAAAACACACGTTTCGATATATTATGTGTTGGGGTCCTCTGGCCGGTTCGGGCCGCATTAATTGCCGAAAAAGGGCGGAAAATGAATAATATTAAGTAAAAAAACTGCAAAGAAACACGCAGAAGATCAAGAGTTGACATAGGCACTCGGCACTAACTAGAAAATTCCCGCGGAAATTTTTAAAGTGCCGAGTGGGCTGTTGCCATTAGCTGCTAATGTTAGCAATTAGCGTGATGCGCTAGCCACTAACTTTAGCATTAGTTTAGTGTTAGCATGTCTCTTTAGACACTAAAAATTAAATACATTCTAATTGTTAGCATGCTAATGCTAACATGCTAATTGGTAATATGCTATTCGCCAACATGCTAATGCTGCCACTAATGCAACCACCAATTCGTAGCCACTAAAAATTAGCATTAGCCGCTAATGTTAGCAATTAGCATGAGGCGCTAGCCACTCATTTTAGCATTGGTTTAGTGTTAGCATGTCTTTTTAGACACTAAAAATTAAATACATGCTAATTGTTAGCATGCTAATGCTAACATGCTAATTGCTAATATGCTATTCGCCAACATTGCTAATGCTGCCACTAATGCTACCACCAATTTCTAGCCACTAAAAATTAGCATTAGCCGCTAATGTTGGCAATTAGCATGACGCGCTAGCCACTAATTTTAGCATTGGTTTAGTGTTAGCATGTCTTTTTAGACACTAAAAATTAAATACATGCCAATTGTTAGCATGCTAATGCTAACATGCTAATTGCTAATATGCTATTCGCTAACATGCTAATGCTGCCACTAATGCTACCACCAATTTCTACCACTAAAAATTAGCATTAGCCGCTAATGTTAGCAATTAGCATGATGCGCTAGCCAATTATTTTAACATTGGTTTAGTGTTAGCATGACTTTTAAGCCACTAAAAATTAAGTAGATGCTAATTGCTAACATGCTAATGCTAACATGCTAATTGCTAATATGCTATTCGCTAACATGCTAATGCTGCCACTAATGCTACCACCAATTTCTAGCTACTAAAAATTAGCATTAGCCGCTAATGTTAGCAATTAGCATGACGTGCTAGCCAATGACAGACAGACACCTGTCATTGTTCAACTTGGGTGCCAAAAGCCAAAATGGCCGCCCCACAGACCAGTTACTTCAGGTAGAAGTTTCCCGAGTGGGCTGTTTCCATTAACATTGCCCCAAAATGGCCGCCCTACAGACCAGTTGCTTATGTTTTCCCGCCTCTTTCTGTGGAGCCCCTGGTTGCCACGGTTACCAGTTTGAATTTCAGTTACGAAGACAGGGAGAGAGAGAAAAAATGCTGAAACTACGGCCTCGAACAGGAAGGCCTTGTGGCCAAACCGTGTGTCCAATCGTTGAACCGACTTCACTTTGGGCATCTTGAGGCTTTCCTGAACGTCTAGATATGCAGTTTGTGGGTAAAATGAAGAAATGTGAGCTATTTAAAGCGATTTAAAACAAAGGATTGCTTCTGCTTTGCTCCAGAAATTTAACATGACAGTCTATGGAGCTGTGGATGGGTGGTGCTGGCGCATCTTTGCGTCTCACGCCAAAACTATAAGACTTACAGCTTTAGCAGACGAATTGTGAGCGAGAAGACAAATTTTCCTACGTTTCTATGTATAAATTATGTCTGTGGTGTGAAAGTTGTGGCCACGGGAGCAGTTTCTATTTTATTTTTTTGCCTAATGTTCTTCTCTCCTCTCCACTCTAGCTGTTGGTGTCACCCCCTCTAGCGCGAACATTCCGCGCAATACACACCCATTATAAACCCCCGAAATTTGAGTAAAAACCTACACCGATTGAGGCTCCGTAGTTTAAAAACGGTAAAAGGTGTCGATAAGTGAAGTGAATCCCCGAAGAGAAGACAAGAGTACCTACGTTTTAAAGTTTAAATGAAGTCTCTAGGTGCAAGTATGCCAGAGCAGTGGATGTTGGAAAAAGTGTTGAAGAAGTGCGATGTTTGCAACTTTTCCCATTCATTCTCTAATTATTCGCGACTATGTCGCGAATAATTCCGACCTGGAGGAACGAAATATAGCACACCCGCTCCGACTGATCCGCACGTTCTGATGTATTATTCGTGTATGTGCGATGAACTGTGCGGGAGGAGTTAGCGACAGAAAATGCGTGGGAATAATAATAAAAATGGACGAGTATAACAAGCACAGCCCACTGCTGACCCCTATAGCTTTGCCATAAGGGTCAGTAGACTATGTCGCGAATTATTCGCGACCTGGAGGAACGAAATAATAGCACACCCGCTCCGATCGATCCGCACGTTCTGATGTATTATTCGTGTATGTGCGATGAACTGTGCGGGAGGAGTTAGCGACAGAAAATGCGTGGGAATAATAATAAAAATGGACGAGTATAACAAGTATGAAAAAATGCTACTTGCGAAGCACAGCCCACTACTGACCCCTATAGCTTTGCTATAAGGGTCAGTAGTGGGCTCTGCTATGCACAGCACCACTAACTAATAAACAGTACGAAAACAATAGGGTCCTTGCAACTCCGTTGCATGGCCCTGTTGGGCCCCTGCACTTCGTTGCTCGGGCCCTAATTACTAATTCAGCTGTAAATCTGTCAGATATGATTACCTCACATGATTTTTCACGTTATTTAAAAAATAATAAAATCTTATTTCATGGTCTCAGTCTGCAAAAGGCTTTCTGGCTCTAAGCCTGGGCACAGCCGTGTTGATGAAATGTGAAAATCCATACTTTATTGTAGGACTGTAATAAAGATATCATTGGAAAGGTCTCAACCTGGGGAATAGCATACGTCAGTTAGGGGATTGTGAATGGCTCCTTCTTTGAATGATTGGCCTTTGAACCCCGACTTCTGAGAAGTTCTGAAGGGCTGTAATTTTGCACCAAAGGGGCAATAGACATAGGACAAAGTGTCTAGAATGCTTATGAACCCAGCTGTGTGACTATACCTAGTGGATATAGACAGGGGGCACTGTCCAAAATGTTAAACATATCTTTTCACCCACACCCAATTATATACTTAAATTCTGGTCACAGAAATGTGTTTCCCACATCCATAAACCCCCGGCCAGCTATAACCTTTGCTATTCTAGGAACTCACTAATCGTTGTAGAAACTACAAATCCCTTGAGTTTACGATGAGAACAATAATCCGGGTACTTTGCGCACTCTTGACACATCCAGGCATTTTTAGGTGAAACCTACCTGGAAATAGTAGAACGTGGTCTATGAGAAATTCAGTGAATTACATTTTTGAACGTTACCCAAGTTTTATATCTAGATATTTATACATATCTAATCCACAGTACGATGTGGATAGAATACTAGACTACCAAATGGGCAAAACAAACAAAAAAACAAAAAAAATATCCGATATATCTTACCTGGAGGTAGTTCCATATGTCCCCGTAGTCCACATCTGGCCACGCCTTTGGGTGGTTCGCCCAGAGACCCGATTCCAGCGTCAAGGCACATCCGACATTGCCTATTAATTTAAGTTTTTCTAAATATAGACATCGGACAGCACTTGGGAGAGAGTTTGAATCACTGGTCTGCTGGCTGGCCATAGCATTAGATCTGTATAAATATCTAGATATAAAACTTGGGTAACGTTCGAAAATGTAATGCACTGAATTTCTCATAGACCACCGTTCTACTATATCCGGGTAGGTTTCACCTAAAAATGCCCAGATGTGTCGAGAGCGTGTAAAGTACCCGGATTGTTGTTCTCATCCATACAAAGTCACTTGATATTTTTAGTATTTCGGTTTTTAAACACATGTTAAAATAGGGTTGTAAAAAGATATACTAACTGATTACATCGAATATCTAGTATTGCCGAACTAGCAATGACATTGCTATAAATTTATATATGTTAAGAAAAAGTAAAGATGAGTAAAGTTTATTTAAGATGTGTTTAGAACCACTCAATATAGATTTATGCCAAAAAGCAATGCAGTTTGGTTCACCGGCTATATAGAACAGCAGCCTAGATATGATTAGGATTGGTTTATCTGCTGAAAACATAGAATATTTACTACAGCCGAACTTGTAATGGCAGTGATTATAGTTGTTTTAAGTTGAGAAATTACACACAACGTGAGTCGTTTATTTGAAAATATTATGAAGCTTTGCTGTAGCTTGGTTGAGCATCAGAAATCAAACGCAGCCAATCCACGGCGGACAGCTATAGACAGGAATCTAATGACTAGGCTTTCTGCCAATCTCATAAGCCTTCTTTTACCAATACAGTTCAAAATGCACATGTGTATCAGATTTAAGGAATGCATTGAGCAATGCTGCATCTAGCATTCACGTTGAGGGTGTGGGTAGTATTTTCACACTAATTGGCCGATCACCTCAGTTGGCTGGCTGCTAGCCTCTAAGATGACCCGCTGTTCCCGGTCTGCATTGCATCGAGATCGGGACCACTGTTCGTCCCAGCCGTACAGTCTGTGGTACCAGCCAGCCCAGGTAGCCGGTAGCTAATATCATTGGGTTCTAACCTAGCGCCAACTGGTGGTATGTAGCTCTATAGCTACGGAGGCACACAGACAAATCTCCACATGCATTTGCAAATCGCTGCGTGCATTTGCGGATCTGCCGTGGCAGAAGTGCAGCAAAAGTCACGTGTAAGAACACATCAAATGGAGAGGCCAGCTATTTCACACATTTACAGGTTTATCTAAGCATACAGATCGATGTACGCATTTGTGGATTTTACACATTTGCACGTAGTTATAGACACAGATGTTTTTTTACACATTTGCAAATCTGGTTACACACACACGGATTTTGTTTTTTACACATTTGCAAATCTAGTTACACACTCACGGATTGAAATAGGCCTACACATTTGCAGATAGTTTTGCTACAATAATGGCCTCATAAAATATTAAACGTAAGTAAGTGACGCATTAACAGCTCTAGAGCGAGAATAAAAACAGCTTTTAGCTTGCTTATTACGTTGCCGCTAGAGGTCACTAGCGCGGGTAGTCACCCTCAAACTGTCGTAACTTGGGTGCATGCAAAACAAATGTGACCGGAGTGTCGTTATTTACTCGACCGCGAGAGCACGTTTAACTCGTAACAGGGCGTAATACGCCGCTTGTACATGGAACACGAGTTCTATGTACAATCGTTTTTTTTCGAGGACAGTCTTGGTCATAATATTAGGTATGATCGGTGCACACACATACACACACATACACACACACAACTTATTTACTCATGTGATAATTACAAATACATTGCAAATATTGTGTATATATACATATATATATTTGTATATACATGTATACAGGTTTTATTTTATTTTATTTGTTTACGTGTAATGAGCGCAACAACACCAAAGCAAATTCCTTGTATGTACAAACGTGCTTGGCAGTAAAGTCTTTTCTGATTCTGATTTCTCTTATCAAAATATACTTAACAGTTCAAACACAATCTGCACAGTTCCCTTTTTATTTAAATGGCTGCTTCTTTATTTACATCCAAACTGTGTATTGCAGTATTGAAACACCAAGAAATAAATAAATAAATAAATGTGCATAAGTGACACGATTGTGTTTGTAAAAGTAACTTAGAGAAATTGCCTAGAACTTATAACATTTTAATGCAAGGTAATATTAGGCTATAAAGCAAAGAGTAATCTTACATAAGGTTACAGTGTCTCCATGTTTGTGAATCTGTAGCCTACCACTCCCTTAAATGATCATTTTTTGTTCAGTATCTTGTAAAGTAGGAACTTGAATCGCGGAAGTTATCTGGTTCCAATTTTTTACACTTAGTTTTTAAAGGTACTAGACAGTGAAAGGTACCAACGACATTAAACTATTAACGGTCTTACCGCAATGTCTCTAATTCGTCGATTTCTTCGGAAGACGCATCACTGTAAAAACTCATCTCTCCAGAAGAATTCAGGCTCCACGTCTAAATTTGGAGGTCTTAAAAGTTCAACAGTTAAAAAGAGAAGTGAAAGCGGGTTGCTTGAATCGAACACGGAAATAAACTTTGAGGAGACATTTGTAATAATACCCGTCTGTCAGACCACTATTCATGAGGTTTTCAAACCCTGAAAAAAAAAAAATAACAATAATACACAGGAAGAAAAGTGACAAATCTGAAACTCTGAAAATGTGTTGCAGAAAATTAGAATACATTTGAAGTTGAATAAAAACTTCTCCCTCCTGTAGGAGTGTTGTGATAAAGTAGGCTAGTACAAAACGAGCCGTCTCCTTCCTTGGGTCGAAATCACTAATCTCATTGCGGAGGGGGGCATGTGCAGGGACCTTCTACAAAATGGAACTCCGAGGTGCGCAAAAAATAATAATAATAATTATATCGAAAAATATATAGTTTACTATTCTTTGTAGTGTCATCGAAATCATTACTCAGTAATATGATTAGCCTACTATTCAGTCAGGGGAAGCAGGTGAGGCACTGCCTCACCTATAAGGACGTAAAAGTGCAGTCCCCTGCACTTTTTCAGAGGGCCGTTTTGGTCCCCTGCACTTTTCTACCGTCCAAAAACAATGTTACGCTATAGTTAACAGAGACACGTCAAGCAGGACCAAGCGGAAAACGGCCGCTCAAGCTGACGCCTGCTTCCCTTAGTTTAGACCATGGTTTAGACCACTGATTCTCAATCGGGGGTCCGCGGACCCCTAGTGGTCCGTGGTGTAATTCAAATGGGTCCGTGAAAATAAAGTATCTTTTAAAAAAAGATCCTATGACATTTATACAAAAAGTATTATATTATTCAAATGTGACTGAGACCTTTATCTACCTAAACTACAGTGGGTAACATGACGTTTTTCTCTAATTCCATCTGTTTCACAAGTGTTATTCATTGTATTTTAATAAGAGATCCCTCACCCGTTTGCATTGCTAAAGTTACTGCATGACGCTGTTAATACAAACTTAACAGGATCTGCATTCTTTTCAAATTACGAGCCCCGTAGTGGGCAGTATAGGAATCTTATAGCATTTTGGGACAAAATATTATCGTAATCTTATAGGAATACTACAGTAATTTGGGTTTTAGAAGTACTATAAGACTACTATAGAAATACTGTAGCGGCTATAAAATATTATAGAGGTGGAACATCACAGAAGTATGTGATGTTCTGTAATACCTCATCCTAGAGCCGCTATAGTATTTATAGTACCTCTATAGTATGTCCGAAATTACTATAAGATTACTATAATATTTTGTCCCAGAATACTATAAGATTCCTATAGTAGCTCTCTTGATGAATGAATATCACTAGATAACGGGATCGCATGCACAATTCGGTAATCTGAACATTTAAAAGTAACGTTTATACGCTGTATATAAACCTTACGGTGTTTGCCGTCATTGTCAAGTTAGATTAACTATTCGTCTGATAACGTTAGCATTTATGCTAGTGGAATGTCAGATGATCGGACATTGTGCTTAAATAGGTATCGCCACGTTATCAACTGTATTATTTCTGTGTTAACTTTGCACAACAAGTTCACCTAAATTTGACGGAAAGCTATCGCAAGGCTTGTGGAAGTTGCATGGCTAAACGCATCTTTTCTGTCATATCATTAGCCTCGGCACCGACGTTACAGCCCATTTCAGTTTTGAAATGTGCTGTTACGTCAATTATTACGTCGGTCATCCTCATTAATGTATTTTAAATTGTTTTCATATTTAGATATGACGGCCAGAAAATTTTAACATTACTTTACATTTGTTACGTTAAGTCGGTTAAGTGCTATTGACTCCCATTGTTTTTAGGCGTTTTCCTTTAGTTTTCAGTCCGTAATGGCGGCCGCGCTGTCATGTCATGGGGGCAAGTGTTGCATTGGAGCGTTCTATTGAGTTTCGCCTCTTGGTATTCTATGCTCTTTGTGTGCACTTCGGCCGTCCTGACCAGTGAACGTTAGCAACTATCTTCTAGCTTTGTTGCTAAATTAAGCAAAACATGATAAGAATATCGCACATGTCTGTTTTAAAATATAGGCTATATGTGAGGATTCTTTGAACTCGTTTGAACACAGTCAGATAGCATACATGTACAGATGTATTGTTTGCACAACAGGACAGGAGCACGCAAAATCACGTAATCCATCACTCAATCCCTATGGACGAAATTCTCGTTTGTTCCACCGGCAATCGGGGGCCCCCAGCGGCAAGGGGCTCCAATCATTTGCCTGCCTTGCCTTGTCGCGCATCAACCAAATCTGGTAGGACTCAACTGAGCCGGTTCAACAGACAACTCGATCCGTGATTCTAGAGTCTTCTTTGGTGGCCGGTTCAATGAGCCGGATCCCGAATCTTTTTTCCACCGCTATACAACACATTTACCTGCAAAACTGGCAAAATTACACCAGTTCTGCCTCTCATTATGCTATATGTGACACAACAGGCAGTCTGGAGTCTGATCAGGACCTGTCTGCTTGAGCTGCAGTGCGCTGAGCCAGCTGAGGGGAACCGTGAAAATCAGCGGCATGTCTGACCAGCACAAGCCGAGGAAGGCGCCCCGTGGTCGGCTGCGCTGCTGGCCTCCACTGACCCCCCGTGGAAGGTGAACACAGTAATTTTCCCCTCATCTCGCATCCCATTCGGGCTGATGGTAATAAAAACTGATCAAAAAGATGTATTGGGAGCCAGGGTGGAGCTCAGCACGGCCGTTCTGAGCAGAAATGACCAAATCCCTTTATCTCTCGAATCTGGCTTCTTTTCAACAGCCTGATCCCGAATCTTTTTTCGACCGCTAATAGGGAGCGACTGGAGCTGAGGCAGCAAGCCGAGACGAGCCGAGCCAAATTGAGGATTGCGCAATTACAGTCAAGGAAGTTGATTACAACGTTGATATTTTGCTTCCAACAGCCAGTTCGACTTTTGCAACTCGCTTGTAGGTTTCAGCAGGAAATTAGCGATTTTTACCAATTGATTTAATATCAGTGAAGGTTCTCAGTCATCCAGGTCATGGTATATCCAAATATTTTTGTCCTCTTCCCTATGAATGGTTCTCCAATGAGTCTTGTCCATCTGAAGCTCCAGTGTCAAGGTGTGAATGAGATTGAAACTTCCCACTGAAGAAGCTACTCGGATGAGTGGTGAAACGTCTTCTCTAAAAATCTACAAGTACAGTTGCCTTTTCTGAAACTTTTTTGGATACACTATTGATTAAATGGGCATTCATTTTCACCCCGTGACCCCTAACAGGACTAAACGGGTGTAGAAAATGACTGACTGACTTTATGTTTCAAAGATGATGTTATTTTGTGTCAAGGGTAATAAAAATTAACTTGTTTTGCAATGCTCTGTGTCACGTCATTTCCAACACGTGCTGCCTTTTCCCCCACACAATGTCATCTCCAACACAACACATATTTTACCTAAAATTCATAATAATAACAGTTATACTAATAATATTAAGAAGGTTTGAAACGATGCAGTTATAGCTAAATGGCTGTTAAACAGTTAAAATGTCCATATACAGTGTCCATCAAAATTACATCCAAATAGCCAATTATACATATTAGCTGATGACGACTTTTAGGATAGCCAGTAGCTACTTCCTTCCTGAGGAGTTGGAAACACTGCACAAGTACCGTGTACAAATGTTTACCATCAGGACGTTACATTATGCCAAGTATTATTTACTTCTAATGTCAGTGTGTCTTTTGCGGTTGATCGGTATGTGTGTGATCATCATAAATAAACACAACCTGCGGAGGGCAGTAATACGCCCAGTAGCGTCAAAACTGCCAAAAATCCCTGAAGAAGAAGCCTGTCTTCACACCGGAAGTAATGCATGTCATATGACGTCTTGTTTTTTTTGCATCCCTTTGCTGCATGTAGTTGGAGTCGTATATGCGGTGTCCCTTACGAACGGACCTTTCCTGTATTCATCTTATCGTAGGTAAAAAATTTCTGGGTGTTTTCAAGGTCTGAGTTTGACCATTGTCTGCACGACTTCCCATGTTGAAACCACGAGCTCTCTAGTTCCAGTTTAAGGCAGCATTCGACTTGTGTTACGAAACAAGTGTTAGCTGCTTCAAAGATCTTGGCATTTTAGTAGGCTACATATTTTTGCGTCATGTTTCGGTTAACTATATCACCCATGGCCATGTCACACTGTGATAATAAGGTGTCTAAGTATCGCTCTAAATGCTAATTAGATACCGTTGCCATGATTTATTTTACATACAGTGCCCTTAATTACTTTCCTCTTTATCGATGAGAACGTTTAGCTAATATATATATTTTTTTCCTCCATCACAGTTGCCAAACTGTCTGGACAACACGATGTCTATTATGGCTGATGTGAGTATGGCCTGTCTGTCATTCTTCAAGTTAGTTTCCTCACGAGTCCTGTTCTCTCTGGCGACTAGTGTTGTGTCGTTCGCGATTGATTCGTTCCAATGAACGAATCTTTTGAGTGAACTTGCTGATTGGAATCACTTCATGAGGATTCGTGTATTATGTTCAGTTAATGTATTGCGCAGATGACTCACGTGCATCGTGTAGTATAAAACCAGACTAGCAGAACGCGGTGGTTACTATAAGGCGGGGAGTGCAGCTACTACGGGGCTAAGCTAGCATGGTAATATCGTTTTAAACATGCTTTTATTTGGCAAACGGACACTTTCATTGTGTCTGTATTAGCATATATGTGAACAGGCTGGTGTTTATCTGCAGTGGTGTTATCATTTATATTTTAGTAAGTTTTCTGTTTGCTGTGTAAGTGCTACTGGAACAGGAGCAGAACGAGTCAGCTGACAACACTACGTTTTCATGTTTGTCGCAGTGCCATCGACACTTTGTCGGCCAAGTATACTTGCGTATTGAGAGTGAGGAGTCACGTGCCGATTTGGGTGGATTTGGGCGGGGTCTGAGCCGGTCGGCCATGATGGTAGGAGACCACATAGACATATGTCTATGGGAGACCAGTCAATGTAGGAGACGCTATGGGGAATGGCTAGCGTGACGTCACAAATCGCTAGGAGTTACTTCCGTGTCCATTTATTTTTAGGTAATGTAAACAAGTATGGCTCCAGCCGCTACAGCACAGGAACCGGTCACCTTTTATACAGTGGCAGCCTACTTTACTGACTTCCCAAGGTATGTTGAGAAGGGTCTTAACTCCTAATTCTAGCATTAGCTGCTAATGTTAGCAATTAGCATGACGCGCTAGCCACTAATTTTAGCATTGGTGTCCTTAGGATCCCCAGACTTCAAACAGCGCAGTACATCTTCTAGATAGCTTCACAAGTAAAATCAAATGGCTTCAACTGAAAGATCGAGCATATCATAATAACTGATCATTAATCATAATCATTTTAATAATAAAAGTCATTTCTGCCATCTTACTCCAGCTCTTTCGTCTGTCTGGATCAGCTGGAGGAAAACTATACACAGACAAATAATAATAAATAATGTTATGTAACATCCAACTCTTATGAGTGTTCAACAGCTCATTATTTATTTAATTGATCATCATTTGAGATCCAACTTACCGTATCAACTTTAGCCATCTCTTCGTCTCTTTTTCGTCGAGGGGAAATCGATAATAAGAGATCGTTTTGTCCACGATGTCCATGGTGACGTAGCACCTAGCCATTCCCATCGGCGTTCAGAACTTAACGGAGGCGCGACGAAACATTCCAGTGCTCTTTAATTTTTAGGCGTTTCCGGCGGGACAGATAGAAGAAAAGTAAGAAAGTAAAGCAAAGTAAGAGTTCTGGGTTGGCTAGTTGATTTCAGACGAGGCTGCAGACAGATCTAATGTGTTAGATCTGTCTGCAGCCTCGTCTGAAATCAACTAGCCAACCCAGAACTCTTACAGATCTAATGTGTTCTACACATTAGATCTGTCTGCAGCCTCGTCTGTATCTCATACACCTTGCTTTCACACTGTTAATGACTTTAATCTGACCAGGACATTTACATCTTGCAATCACACATTTAACTACCCTAGCCAGCCCAGAACTGGTTTGTCACTTTGCAGCCCCCAACCCAAAAAACTGGTACCATAGACTGTTCTATATATACAGTCTATGCCTGGTACAGTAGGCCTATGTGTCATTGGGCTAAAATTAAATTACAACTAAAAACCTAAACGTACGGTACACAGCTTTAGCCTACATCAAAACATGTTGGAAACGTTTGTGTACATTGAACATCTCGTCACAATCTAGTGTTTACGAAGCAGTTGCAGTTAATCACAAGCAATCCGGCGTCTTCTCGTCAGGTCAGGGACTTGCTCGATCCCTGATGCTGTGTCCATTTCAGTAACCTAAAAACTGTATTCCATTGTTCCTATGTTTTTCATATGTATCGTGTGAGGTACTGGAGCAGTTTTTAACGCAGCAGTGAGTTCCAGGCATGGTATTACAGTGCGGAATTGCGAGAACCTCCTCTACTTCTGGCCCGCTTATGCCTCTGTGTCCTACTTGGGGACCACTTTGCCACGGCATGGACCCCTTTATGATCGCTTGCAATTGTCTAGTTAATTGAGATATCTGCATTACCAAGTAAGGTGATTAGTAATTTGTGATTAATACTCCTGTTGTTGTTACAGCACTGGTATGATTTTATATTTTTATCCATTTTTAACATGTTTTTCTTTGCAGGACTTGAAGAGATACCTGTATAAACAATTGCAAAGGTACTGCATTAACATTTTGTTTATGTTTAGAGCTGTTAATGTAATTATCTGAATGTCCAATGTTTCATTCTCATTAGTGTTGAAGGTCTACAAGCTATTATAGTGACAGACAGGGATGGTGTCCCAGTTATCAAAGGTAAGAAACCATTTCTCTTTTTTTTTTCGGTCATATCATGGCCTCATGGTTTTCTACACTATTGAGTCCCGTTGAAGGCATCACTTTAAGCTAGACTGATCTAGACTACAGAAAAAAATCACCATTTTTGTCGACATTTCTTTTATCCCCAAGTTATTTTCAGATATACACATATGTAACGTGAAGGCTTTTTGTCACTTATACATGGGTCTTATTACATATAATCCCCTCAACTGAGATAAGTCCAACCACTGTCATGTCATTTTCAATTTTATGATAGAATTGGAGATATGGATGGGTGTATGGTTAAGTGTATAGAGTACAGCAGACTGAATACTCAGCAATGGGGAGCAAGTGCTGAGAGTGAACAATATGTGCAAGTCAAGCTTGATAGACAGAGGGCAGTGCAGAGGTGTTGGGTGAGGCCCATCTTTATCAGTATGCCCAGTAAAATAGTATTGAAGACATAGCCACAATTAACGAGCTAATTAAGCTGCAATTAATTAAATTAAAGAGCATCCAAATATAGGTCCTTCCGTGTAATCATCCAGAGGGTCCGGTCTGGCCCATGGGATGAATTTGAAAAGTAAGAGGAGAAAAAGAAGGAATAAGGAAGAGAGAAAAGAGGATGATATGGAAGGAGGAGTGGAAGAGGAAAAGAAAAGAAGACAACAGGATGAGGACAATGCAAAGTAAACGGGGAAGGCGAATGAGTATAAAAAGGAGAGGAAAGAATGGAAAAGGGAAGACAGGATGAGGAAGATAAGGAACTTACATTGGTGAAATTTACTGCAATTTTCCAAGAAAATATTCACCTGTTACCTAATTTTCCTGGTCATTTGTAAAAGGATAGTTCTTTAAATATAAATATTTTCTTCATTTATGTCATGTACAAAAAAGAAAAATATGGATTGTATTCAATGGTTGTATGCTATTATGTTACTGGTCCGCCTTGCTTGGGATCAAATAGTGCTGTATCTGGCCCATGTACTAAAATGAGTTTGACACCCCAAGTTTGCTAACACTTGCACTGTATCCCTGCAGTTGCCAATGATAACGCCCCAGTTCACGCTCTGAGACCTGGCTTCCTGTCCACATTTGCTCTTGCCACAGATCAGGGTAGCAAGCTGGGCCTCTCCAAGAACAAGAGCATCATCTGCTACTACAACACTTACCAGGTCAGATGCCAGCTTTTAATATTCTGTATATGCACTATACTGTGTTATTAGTATGATATGTTTGTCTTATAAATAATAAGCGCTGTAATTATTCAAACCTAAAGCCTGTTGCTAATCCACATGGAAGGTCTAAATAGATCTTAAGTGTGCTCACTTGATACACCGAGCCATCAGGCAGCTTTTTTTTTTTACTTTTTTTTTGTGTAATTTATCAATTGTACTTTTTTTATTATTAAATCAACATGTCTGTTGTGTTTCTGTGTTTTTTGTGTTGAACAGATTGTGCAGTTCAATCGGCTACCACTGGTCATCAGCCTCATTGCCAGCAGCAGTGCCAACACAGGTGAAATGTTTCAGTTATCATGTTTTGTGGTAATATCTTGTTTTGGGCAGATTTAGACCTGGATTGCAGTTTAAGCACAGTTATTCTGTAGAACTATTTTCTTGAGTATAAAGCAGTCCACTTGTGATGGGATCACCCAATGTATTTGGTATGAACTGGGCCTTTGTGTGTCATCAGGTCTCATCATGAGTCTGGAGAAGGACTTAGCCCCACTAACAGAGGAATTGAGGCAGGTGGTGGAGGTGACATAACTTATGTTGGATAGAGTAACCCTAATCATCCTGATCATCTGCGGAATCAACAGTCCTTTCTCGGTGTCTCGTGGTCCATTCTTGTCTAGTGGGAAGCCTATCATGCATTTGTTTGTTTTACAGTTCCAAGTTATTACTTGATGTCCTCCAGATGTGTTTTCATAGTAACCCTTCATATACAATTTTTGTTGTGTTCGCTTTGCTTTCTGCATAAAGGTCAAAATAAATATTTCAGTTTTTGCCACCAAAATTGTCTCCATGCCTTTTTATTGCTAAAACTTATATGTATAGTAAATATCATTTAAACTAATTTATCCATACATTTTCTTTAATAGACACTTGCACTTGTATCACGTTTTTGTGGAGATTTATCTTACTTAAAAATACTTCTGAAATTAACATTAATTAAATTCTGCATAATAGCTCTATCATCAGAAATAGAATAACTTAAAGGGGAGGACTGGCTATAGCTAGCACGGCTGCTTTGCACCACCAGCCCCAGTGATCTTACCATCCATGCTGCATGTTATGTCATGCTGCACCATGACATAAATTAATCTAAATCATTTTTTGAATATTATAAAACTGGCCTCTGCAGCACTGAATCAGCTGTAATCATAGACATACACTATATTACCAAAAGTATTCGCTCACCCATTCAAATGATCAGAATCAGGTGTTCTAATCACTTGGCCTGGCCCCAGGTGTATAAATTCAAGCACTCAGGCATGCAGACTGTGAAACAAGACATTTGTGAAAGAATGGGCCGCTCTCAGGAGCTCAGTGAATTCCAGCGTGGAACTGTCATAGGATGCCACTTGTGCAACAAATCCAGTCGTGAAATTTCCTCGCTCCTAAATATTCCACAGTCAACTGTCAGCTCTATTATAACAAAATGGAAGCGTTTGGGAACAACAGCAACTCAGCCACGAAGTGGTAGGCCACGTAAAGTGACGGAGAGGGGTCAGCGGATGCTGAAGCGCATAGTGCAAAGAGGTCGCCGACTTTCTGCACAGTCAATTGCTACAGAGCCACAAACTTCATGTGACCTTCAGATTAGCCCAAGTACAGTACGCAGAGAGCTTCATGGAATGGGTTTCCATGGCCGAGCAGCTGCAGCCAAGCCACACATCACCAAGTGCAATGCAAGGCGTCGGATGCAATGGTGTAAAGCACGCCGCCACTGGCCTCTAGAGCAGTGGAGACGCGTTCTCTGGAGTGATGAATCACGCTTTTCCATCTGGCAATCTGATGGACGAGTCTGGGTTTGGAGGTTGCCAGGAGAACGGTACATTTCAGATTGCATTGTGCCAACTGTGAAATTTGGTGGAGGAGGAATTATGGTATGGGGTTGTTTTTCAGGAGCTGGGCTTGGCCCCTTAGTTCCAGTGAAAGGAACATTGAATGCTTCAGGATACCAAAACATTTTGGACAATTCCATGCTCCCAACCTTGTGGGAACAGTTTGGAGCGGGCCCCTTCCTCTTCCAACATGACTGTGCACCAGTGCACAAAGCAAGGTCCATAAAGACGTGGATGACAGAGTCTGGTGTGGATGAACTTGACTGGCCTGCACAGAGTCCTGACCTGAACCCGATAGAACACCTTTGGGATGAATTAGAGCGGAGACTGAGAGCCAGGCCTTCTCGACCAACATCAGTGTGTGACCTCACCAATGCGCTTTTGGAAGAATGGTCAAAAATTCCTATAAACACTCTCCTCAACCTTGTGGACAGTCTTCCCAGAAGAGTTGAAGCTGTAATAGCTGCAAAAGGTGGACCGACATCATATTGAATTCTATGAGTTAGGAATGGGATGGCGCTTCAGTTCATAGAATGAGTAAAGGCAGGTGAGCGAATACTTTTGGTAATATAGTGTATCAACATTGCCATCAAGTGGCTATCTTTAAAAGTATTTTCTCTCTTTCTATAATTGTTGAAGTTAACGAATGTAGAACCTTAGATATGTTCTTATACTAATAATAGCTATTAGATGATATAACTATTGGAAGTGTTATTTTAGAAACCCCAACCTTTTATCATTAGCAAAATGTCACTGTAAACAGAACTTGAGTTTATTCATTTATTGATGCTTTTGAGTTATTTTGATCTTGCCATTCAGAGTCATCTTGTCGTATTGTAATGTTGAGTGTTGTCGCATACGAAAAACATTGCTAACGAGCCATGATGAGTGATGGAATGGTTACATTTAGTAATATAAAATAGGTTAAGAAGATCAGGCAATACGACATCTCAAGACAAAGGAGTAGGCGTTCTCTTCTCTTTCTGCGCGAAGAATTTGGAAGCCCGATCCAAACACGCCCTGAATAATTAACTCATAAAACCAGAGAGACGCTCCCTTTTCTCCGCACTTTTCTTTTGTACTTTCTTTTGTACTCACTTTTGTACTTTCTTTCTTTTGCACTTTCTCCGCATTTTTCTTTTCGCTTTCTAGTTTTAATTTTCTGTTTACGTTTTAGTTCTTCTTTACATACTTAGTCACGTTCGTACTTAGTAACTTTGTTTCAAGAACAACTTGAATATTTCAAGCTCTGTTTGTTTCTCGTCAGATGTTTTTCCCTGACGTACAATTTTTATAGTGACTTAAATATTTTCTATCTTTGTTAATTTTTATACTCTACGAACCGAAGTACTAACCATCGTCGTTATAAGTTAGCCAGCCTAGACAGCTGGGATATCAGAGAAAGACTCAAACTCTTCGATGGATCAAGAAGCTATTGCCATAGCAACGACATCAAGAAGACTTGACGATCCGGATTCTTTCTTCAAACACAAAGACATTGCCAAGTGTCATCTACTGCCTTTAACTGAACACCTACAACGCTCTCAAGCGAAGCTGGGTGTTGGGGAAACAGACCAAGCATCGAGTCCTATCTACCGGTCCAAGAGAGGCCCAAATCAGCTGTGCTGTTATCGTCACCAACTCGTCACACCGACGCTCCGCCATCACCGACGCCGAGAAGACTCTACAAAAGTAGGCTGAATCGTTCCTACTGCTTAAGACAAAGAGTTGGTGTGACTACTTTGAAAACTCCCTACTAACATCTTTTAGAGAAGATTGATTAGATTAGGTAGGCTGTCAAATCCATTCCTATTTAGATTAAACCTTAAAACATCTCCATCTCTCACCATCGCTCCAGAAATAAGAATTCCATACCTTATCATATTTGTTTTATTTGATCATCCATGCATATATTCTATTAGTCCCTCATTTATTCATACACTCTTAACCCGATTAGTTGACTTTACTCGCAAATCGCGTGGAAACCCGTTGCCCTATACCACTTTAGTTTTTACACAAGCTGAAACTAAACATGTTGAGTTGTACTAACATGGAACTCTAACTTTTTCACAAGCTGAAACTAAACATGTTGAGTTGTATTAACATGGAACTCTAACTTTTTCACAAGCTGAAACTAGTTGTATTAACAGCAGAACCTTTATTATTTATATTTATTAGTAGTGTGCACTCAAAATCATTAGATAAAACTAGCTAATATGACTAGTTATTGCTACTCATCATCTATTACAATTACTGTATTTTCCTCTAATGGAAATAAAGATGGAAGATGGAAATAAAGAAATACCTCTAAATGCTCCAATGCATTTTATTTTTAAGAAAAATGGCAAAACACAGCCAAACTTGCTATGACAAATATAACATCAGGTCAACCTCAACATGTTCAACCTAAAAGATTAATCTGAAAAAGGTTTTCTCAAATTAAATGAATTTTAAATCATTGAAACAATTATGTGTGGGTGTTGTACGTGTCTGTGTTGTCTGTGTGTGTTGAGTGTGTAGGTGTTCAATGTGTCACAGATTTACAAGACAAAAAATGTGGATGTCCCCTGAGATTAAAGTGGTAAATCCATTAAATTCAAATTCACAAGAAACCCGCACTCAAATGTGCAAGAAAAACATTTACAAAACTTCTCTTCTCTGTTTTCAACGTGAGCTCTAAAATAAGCTACAAAATGTTCCATTACAGCCTAGATTGATTGAGGAAATCACACTGTGGCTTCTTAACACCGAATATAACACCTGAGGGTCACTGTAGAAGCTAAAATATATTTTTGCCTGCCATTTTGCTGTAGGTTTGACGTCATCGCGTTGATGATGTCATTTGCATTCACACATTGAGGGGGTGTGGTTATTTTCTTTACTTAGTGTGTGTGTGTGTGGTGGCGGGAGTTTTGAACACAAAGAGAGAGAGAGAACTAAGCTCATATATTTTTTTGTTGACCGTCAATTTACCATCATTTTCACCTTATCATCTCGCCAGTATCATTATTGTTATTTATTGAAAGGGCACGTGTTAATTTCCCCTTTTGATATAACTGCTTGTTGATTTTTGTCACAATAAACACTTTAAACTGATCATGGACCCATGGAGTTTTTGGACGCGTCACAAAAGAGCTTTAAGTTCCTCAGCGGCTGAAGTTTATTGAAAGACAGCCACAACATTAGTCAACAAAAAAATATTAACGTTAAATAAAATACTTTGGATCGCGGAGTTTGTTGGAATTCCGGACCACCTTGGACCCTGGGATTGGATTCTCATGGGATTGGATTCAGCTCACCGGCATGGGAAAAAGAAATCACAGCGGAGCGCTGCGTAAAACCAACAAAGGAGTGAAAAGCAAGCACAGCGGCGGCGCATCACAGCCATCAGAAGCGGTATGTTGAGATTCCTTCTGTGTATTGGATGAAATTTGGAACACAGTGTGGACTTGAATTGGATGCTGCTCGTCCAGTGATTACTGGGACTGTTGTTTTTGGCTTGTGTGTTTGTGCGCTGGACGCACGCGCCGAGTTCGGCGGAGTTTGGAAGCCGTGTGGATTGTTTGTGGCACCGTGGCTGCTTGTTGGATCAAAAGAGCGCACGGACTCAAAGTTGAGCTGTGGAACGATTGTGAATGGATTCATGATTCATCTGTTGCGTGGTGTTTATGCTTTGCTGTGTATATTGATGAGCTGTGCACGTTGGAAATGTCAAAATGAGTGAAACAAAGGATGCGAGTGATGAAATGGAGAGGAGGACGGTCAAGCTTACAACCAAAGCGCTGGCTTATAAAATTAATACGCTTCAGCATGAGCGTCATACGGCGGTGAAGAAACTTAAAGGGCTCACACGTGAAATTAAGGAGCTCACGGAAAAGGATGCAAATGCAAAGGATGTGCAATGGAATTTGGAGAGACTGATTCAACTGTTTGAGTGTGCAAAAACTGCGCATGAATCAGTGATTGTATTGCTTCCTGAGGAGGATCAAGAAACTCAGAATGACTGGTTTGCACGCATAAACAAATACCACACAGGCTTTGTGGAGGATGTGAAACAATGGCTTTTTGACAATGAAAGACACTCTATGCAAACAGGTCATGTGACTGTGAATTTACCTGCTGCAGATGCAGACACTTCTTCCATCTTACATGAGAAAGCACCTGTTGAATCAAAGGAGGAAATTCCTCCACAGGACAATCCTCCCCCTGACCTAACCTCAAAAGCTACATCTGATGTGCAGGAACTAATTCAACCGAGTGACAGTGTGTCTAATGTTGCAAGCAGCAGGAAAAGCAAACACAGTGCTTCCAAGGCAAGCTCTAAAGCATCAAGTACTTCATCTGCACGCATTAAAGCCGAGGCTGATGTAGCTGCTCTTGTTGTACGACAGAAAATGCTGAAAGATAAACATGCTCTGGAGGAACAGGAAGAGTTGATAAGGAAGAAAAAAGAGCAGCTGGAGCTGGAGGCCGACATTGCTGCTACTATGGCCAAGGTGCATGTTCTTGGAGCATCAAGAGGATCCAGTGTACAAAGTCATCCAACTAAAATGTCTGATGGTATGATGTCATATTTTGAAAAGTATCAAGGAAAAAGAGCACTTGATGTTGAAGCAAAAGCTTTTGTGCCAAATACACAAAACATACAACTACATGGACAAAGTCTCCCAGATCAAAACATCACTAATCTACAACCCATTATAGGAGCTGCGACTGCGCACACAGCTGCAACTCACACCCAACCTTCCATTACAGATCTCAGAACACTCAACTCAACCATCATGAATGCAGGTGATCATGCACATGTGACCACACCAGCCATCTTACCTACCTCCAACAGTGGTGAACAGAACAACATATACTCAGTCATGGACAAACAAAATGAAATCACTGCTCTGTTAATTCATCAACAGTGCCTTTCTTCTATGCCAAAGAGGGAAATTCAAGTTTTTGATGGTGATCCCCTTCAGTACCAAACATTCATTAAATCCTTTGAACACAGTATTGAAAGCAAAAATGAAAACTACAGAGACTGTTTATATTACTTGGAGCAATACACAAGAGGACAGCCGAGGGAAATAGTAAGGAGCTGCCTACACATGGATTCAGACAGAGGATACAGGAAGGCTAAAACTTTACTTCAGGAGCATTTTGGCAACGAGCACAAAATTGCTAGAGCTTACATGGATAAGGCTCTTGCATGGCCATCAATAAAACCTGATGACACAAAATCCCTTCAAGCATACACCCTTTTTCTTCAAGGATGTTGCAACGCCATGGAAGATGTCAACTACATGAAGGAGCTGGACATGCCTTCAAACATGCTCATCATCATAAAGAAATTGCCCTATCGGCTGAGGGATAAATGGAGAACTGTGGCTTGTGATTTCCAGGTAAAATACAATCAAAGAGCTACCTTCAAGGATGTGGTGGATTTCCTGGAAAGACAAGTGAGGATTTTGACGGACCCAGTGTTCGGAGATATAAAAGACACTCCAGCAGTGAGCAAAGAGGTAAGAAGGTTCAAGTCACAACCTCAACCTAGGATAAAAGGAAGTATCTTTGCTACCACTGTGACACTTAAAGAAAATAATGGAAAAGGCACGAAGGAAAGAGAAGGTTTGTGTGGTCTGAAAAGCTGTTTGTTTTGTGAAGGTGGACATGGTTTGGATATGTGTTCAAAATTGGAAAAGAAGACACAGGATGAGAAAATCGTTTTCATGAGAGAAAATGGAATATGTTTTGGCTGTTTGGGTAAAGGGCACCTCAGCAGAGACTGCAGAAAACGACTCACCTGTGATATATGTGGTTTAAAGCATCCCAGGATGTTGCATATTCACCAAAGAAAAAAGGAGATGGACACACAGCAAACGGAGACAAAGGACACAGCTAGAAGGAGTGCTGTAGCTTCGGTCCAAACCAGTGGTCTTACTGGGGCCGGTGAGGATAACTGCACACTCTCAATCGTGCCTGTACAAGTGAAAGCCAAGAAGGGAAGTGCAATAGTACAGACATATGCATTTCTTGACCCAGGTAGCACTGCATCGTTTTGTACAGTGGGCCTGATGACCAAGCTTAAGCTCCAAGGAAGAAGGTCAAGTATTCTTTTGAGAACCATGGGTCAAAGAAAGGTCGTTGGAACCAACATTGTTTCAGGTCTTGAAGTTGCTGGTCTGGATAGCAGCCATTTTTGTGATCTTCCAGGTATATACACCCAGAAGACTATGCCTGTGCATCAAGGAAACATCCCACATCAGAAAGATATTGAACAGTGGTCTCATTTGAATAATGTCCATTTGCCCAAAATTGAATCTGATATTGAACTGCTCATTGGCTTGGATGTGCCAAGGGCTCTGGAGCCACTTGATGTTATACGGAGTGTGGGAGATGGACCTTATGCTGTAAAAACCATGCTTGGCTGGACAGTTAATGGACCACTTGGAAAGAAGGATGATGATGCTCAGGAACAGTCAACAGTCAATGCCAACAGGATCTCAGTTGTGAAACTTGACGTGCTGTGGGAGCAACAGTTCAGAAATGACTTCCCTGAGTGTGTTAGAGAAGATAAAGAACCATCAAAGGAAGACGAGATGTTTTTGGATTTGGTCTCACAATCTACCAGACTAGTTGATGGCCATTATTGCATTAATTTACCTTTAAAAGAAAAGGAAATATGTTTGCCTGACAACAGAAGTGTTGCTGAACAACGCACACTAAACTTAAAGAAAAGATTTAAAAGAGATCCATCTTTTCACTCTGAGTACACAAGCTTTGTGTCTGACATGTTAACCAAAGGTTATGCTGAACAGGTACCGGATTGTGTCTTGGAACGCAGCGATGGCAGAAAATGGTATCTGCCACATCATGGAGTCTTACATCCACAAAAGAAGAAACTAAGAGTGGTGTTTGACTGTGGAGCAACGTTTCAGGGAGTATCACTGAATTCTCAGCTCTTACAGGGGCCAGACCTGACCGGTACACTAATAGGAGTCTTGACTAGATTCCGCAAAGAACCTGTTGTCATCGCTGCAGATGTTGAAGCAATGTTTCATCAAGTCAAGGTGCCAAGTGAAGACCGGGACTTGTTGCGATTCCTCTGGTGGCCTGATGGAGACTACAGTCAGAACATGGAGGAATACAGAATGACGGTGCATCTTTTTGGAGCGACTTCGTCCCCCAGTTGTGCAAACTTTGCACTTAGGAGATGTGCTGAGGACAATGTGAAAGAGTTCAGCCCTCAAGCTGTAAGCACTGTCATGAACAATTTTTATGTGGACGATTGCCTTGCGTCAGTAGCTTCAGAAGAGGATGCAATAGCTCTCTATCATGAGCTGCGAGCTATTTGCTTCAAAGGAGGTTTCGTGCTTAACAAGTGGATAAGTAACAGCCGTTGTGTGTTGGTATCCATACCTGAAACAGAGAAAGCAAAAGAGATGAAGAATTTGGACATGGATTGTGACAACCTACCTGTGGAGAGAGTACTTGGTGTACAATGGTGTGTACAGTCTGACGTCTTCAAGTTTAAAATCGCCCTCAAAGACAGACCACTCACCAGAAGGGGAATTCTTTCCACAGTGAGCTCAATATATGATCCCCTTGGAATATTGTCGCCTGTCGTCTTGACTGCCAAGAAAATCCTGCAAGATTTGTGCAGAAAAAAGGTTGGTTGGGATGATGCTTTAACTGATTTCACTGTGCAGGAATGGATGCGTTGGATTCAAGAGCTTCATGGGTTAGAAGACTTCAAGGTTGATAGATGCTTCAAACCCACAGACTTCGGAACCGTTGCATCTGCTCAGCTACATCACTTTTCAGATGCATGTGAAGATGGTTATGGAACTGTCAGCTATCTGCTACTGCATAACACTCATTTCTTCTTCAGTCTCAGGAAGAGTGGCCCCGAAATCCGGATGGTTTGGAAAAAATCTCACCAAAAGACTCTGAAGTCAAGAGCATCACTGTAAATGCTACTCAGGTAACGACTGAAACCATGGATCCAGTAACACACTTCATCCATCATTTCTCTACCTGGACTCATCTGAAAAGAGCTGTAGCATGGATACTCAGATTTAAAAAACTGCTTTTGTGTCTTAGCAGAAAAGGAAAACAAGCAACTCATGTCGATGTTCACAAGAACTTACCACAAAACCATACAGGAAATCTTCAGACTCTGGAAAACCCTCATCTCACCGGGGGGAGCTGGCTGCTGCTGAAATGGAGATAATCTGCTTTTGTCAGAAGAGGAGGTTTGCAGATGAAATTGCAAGTCTAAGGAAAGGAATGAATGTCAAGCGAACCAGTCACATTCATAAACTCAATCCCATTTTGGACAAAGATGTGTTGCGGGTTGGAGGCCGATTAAGCAGAGCAGCGATGCCAGAAGAGGTGAAACATCCAGTAATATTGGCTAAAGATTTCCACATTTCTGATCTGATTCTGCGACATATTCATGCAAAGGTGGGTCATGGTGGTCGCAACCATATGTTATCTGTCCTACGTCAAAAATACTGGATTCCTGGCGCCACTGTGTTGATCAGAAAGATACTGTCAAGATGTGTTATTTGTCGGCGTGTAAACGCTACCCCAGGTCAACAGCAGATGGCAGACTTGCCATTGGACAGAGTCACTCCAGGTGAACCTCCATTCACATATGTTGGAGTGGACTATTTTGGACCCTTTGGAGTGAAGCATGGAAGGAAAGTTGTGAAGCGCTATGGTGTTATTTTCACATGTTTGGCTGTAAGAGCAGTTCACATTGAAGTGGCATCGTCACTTGACACAGACTCTTTCATCAATGCCCTTCGGCGCTTCGTAGCCAGACATGGTCAGATAAAAGAACTTCGATCTGATAATGGCACCAATTTTGTTGGAGCTCAGCGGGAGTTGAAAGAAGCAATTGAAAGCTGGAATCAAAATCAGATTCACAACACTCTGCTTTACAAGGGAATCAACTGGATCTTCAATCCCCCTGCTGGCTCACACCATGGCGGTGTATGGGAAAGATTGATTAAATCAGTGCGGAAGATTCTGAACTCAACTTTAAATGTACAAAATCTTGATGAAGAGGGTCTTCACACAGTTTTATGTGAGGCTGAGGCGATCCTCAACAGCCGCCCAATCACCAAGGCTTCTACAGACCCAAATGACCTTGAAGCACTCACCCCAAACCACCTTCTTCTCTTTAAAACCATGCCTTTATTGCCACCAGGACAGTTTACACAGGACGACATATATGCTCGACGCAGGTGGAGACAAATCCAGTATATGTCAGATCTGTTCTGGAAAAGGTGGGTTAAAGAATATCTTCCACAACTTCAGGAGAGACAGAAATGGTCTAAAATCAGACGCAACTTCACACCAGGAGACGTCGTGATCATCATGGATGATTCAGCACCTCGAAACACCTGGCTGACTGGAAAAATCGCAGAGACTATTCTGGATAAGAGAGGACTCGTTCGTCATGTCCGGATCAAGACCAAGACTGGATTTCTGAACAGACCAATCAACAAAATCTGCCTTCTATTGGAGTCAGAAGAACTGTGAAAGCTCAGACTGACTTTCTTTTTTTGTTTTGGTCTTTGACCTTTGCCCCTTACACATTACAGTACATACACTATGGACTATGGACTGATCCAGAGTGACAGTAGATCACTCTTTCCAATACTGTATGCACTTATAGCATTCTCATGAAGAAAGAAGATCTTCATAATGGACTCTTTATTGAAATGTACTTGTGTGTGTGATTATCATTTAATGGGTAATTATTATTGTTTGAGTTATAATAATTAGGGGCCGGTATTGTAGAAGCTAAAATATATTTTTGCCTGCCATTTTGCTGTAGGTTTGACGTCATCGCGTTGATGATGTCATTTGCATTCACACATTGAGGGGGTGTGGTTATTTTCTTTACTTAGTGTGTGTGTGTGTGTGGTGGCGGGAGTTTTGAACACAAAGAGAGAGAGAGAACTAAGCTCATATATTTTTTTGTTGACCGTCAATTTACCATCATTTTCACCTTATCATCTCGCCAGTATCATTATTGTTATTTATTGAAAGGGCACGTGTTAATTTCCCCTTTTGATATAACTGCTTGTTGATTTTTGTCACAATAAACACTTTAAACTGATCATGGACCCATGGAGTTTTTGGACGCGTCACAAAAGAGCTTTAAGTTCCTCAGCGGCTGAAGTTTATTGAAAGACAGCCACAACAGTCACTACTAAATTATCCCCATATCTGTATCCTGAAAGAGGGAAAATATCATTCAGCTGAAAAACTCAACAACTGAAACAATTATGTATTTCTGCTACAACAGTGTGTTTAGGTGTGTTTAGGTGTGTATGTGTGTCAGTGTTGTTTGTGAGTGTGTGGGTGTTGTACGTGTCTGTGTTGTGTGCGACTGTGTTGTTTGTGTGTGTGTCTGCGTTTTACGTGTGTTTGTCGGCTTGTTTTACAGAAAATAAAAAGGTTTATCCCACAGGTCAGAAAGTGTACATGCTGGTGTGGAAAAAAAAAAGTAGTCAAGAGCTTCTTACAGTAGACCTGACATCTCTTTACACTGCAAGCTGATTTTTCAAAGTCTGTAGCTTTGGCTTTAGGACAGTGTGGCCCAACGAGAGCAATACCTGTTGGATGAACTGAAATGTGAGCTTCATAGTCTTGGGGTAGTTAAGATGGAGTGCATATGTGAGTCCAAACAGAATGCACATTGCTTTTGGCAGATCTTGAATGTTGTCCATCACAACTTCTCCCTCAATGATGATTTTCAACGAGGCTGGACTGAGATGCTGGGAAGATGTGAGCACAGTACCATCACGCTCAATGAGAAGTATCCCAATGTCAAGGTCATGAAAGGAATCATCGTCATCAGAGTCCTTAATAAAGAATAACAGAAGAGCACAATCATTACATTAGATTTCTCATTTGAAAAAAACTATAATCAATATAAGAGTGTCATGGTGAAAAATAAATAATGGTGAAAACTATAAGAAAGCAAAAGCTTACTTACAAAACCTGCTTTGAAGAAGTTTGTGGGGTCGTCCCCAAGAATGATAGGAAGCCCCCTGAGCACCTTTGTCCGGATCGCAGTTGGATCTGTAGTCTTTTGGGAAATAAACACAATAACACAAGTTAGATAGCTAAAATTAAAAACAAATAATGATCTATAAGAAAGCTTAACCAACCAAGCAATGTTTGGATTGAATTAAACAACTTATAGAGTAGGACTGTGACGTGATTACATAACATGTATGGACCAACCCTGGTCTGTTGTGAAATCTGTGTCAACAACTGCCCAACATTCCCTCTCTTGGATCCAAATATCTCGAGGAGACGAGGACTGTGCCGATCGATGCTCTCATAGAATTCGTGCTTGAGGTTCGTGCCCACGATCCTGCTGAACTCCTTGAACACCTGAAAAAAACAGAGAACAAAAAAATCTACGAACTTGCATCAACTGAACTATACAAGGCAGCTAAGCCATCTGCAAAGTATTGCTGAAAAACATCCATGAATGTCTATATATGATTTCAAATGTTCAGTCTGGAGGTCAGTACCTCACCTTCTCATATGGGCCTTGAAGAATAAATAGGCAATGGAATATAAGATATGTTTAAACCTGGGCCCCATTTTTACACATTTGAGTATCTAAATGACTAATAAGTTTTGGATTTGGTACTCTAGATGACTCAGTTGGTTGCTGTGTAATCCTGTGGGGCAGCTGCACCAGTCAATATAAAACCATGAAAGGTACTTTTTTTGTTGCTGACAGTCTCAGATTGTTTTTCAAAGTGTCTGACAACATAATAGAGCTTTTTTGTTTGTTTTTAAAGAATAAGATCCTATTTGTCCACAAACAGCTATTACACATTGCTCTCTTTAAATACACCAGACTCCATTGGAAAAAAACAGTAATTTTACCTCAGGACACAAGAGCTCCAATTCTGCTGCAGCTGCTGCTAAGTTTGTGTGTGTGTTATTGTGCAAATTTAAAACCCTTTACAAATATCTAAGTCACACAATAATACAAACTAACCAGTAGCAGACCAGTAACTCAAGTGTTCTGTGGGATAAAATGGTGTTTAGTACCCAATTAGATATTTAAATGTGTAAACATCAGGCCCAAAATTAAAAATACTAATGTTTTCCTTAAAGAGGACAAGACAAATATACATTTGGACACATTATATATATTAATAGAAAGATAGTTATTAGTTATCTTCTCTTTCTTGAACATACCTGATCTTCAGTGAAGAGGGCAGGCCAGCGTTTCACCATCGTGCTTATGGCAGGTTCCGACTCCACTACCTCTTTTCTTCTCAGTGCAAATGTCTGGTCCATCTTCTGTTTCACAAGGAGTCCATTTGGTGTTCTCTTCTGCATTTCATCAACCAAGTCTTTGCAGGCCCCCTCCAGGGCTGCCTGATCAAATCCATCCGGAAAGTTGGGCAAGTAGTTGATTTCACCTTTCTTTGCCTTCTTGATGTGCTTGTTAGCTGGTTGTCCTCCTGCTGAATGCCTTCCCCGCTTACCTGCATTTACTGCAACATCAAGGCATCCTGATTGCCTACGCTTTGTTCTATAATTAGCCATTTTATGCTTCAGACTATTTTTCCAACCACAACAACGAGTGGTTGAGCCTCGCTCCTGGAGACAAGGGTGCTTACTTATCAGTGCTGCTGCAACACTTTCAAACTGTGCAGCAGTTGGGTATGCTGTGTAGCAATACATGCTCTCTGCCAGTCTTTCAAGTATCTCATGTTTTAGTTCCTTTGTTACTTTAAGGTATATACCCTCACTCATAAACAGCAGATCAGCTTGCCTAAGTCTATACTCTACATCAACAGAAAAGGTTGGGATATCAAAAAATTCTGGCCACTTTTTTAGTCGCTCCTGAGGTGAGTGTGAGAGTATCTCTGTTTCTGCTGTACTGGTTGTGTCACTGAAGACTTCATCAGATGAGACAGGTACCAGCTCAAGGACAGGGATGACTTTGACTGTTGGTTTTTCTGGAAGTTCTTCAGTATCTGTCAGATTGCATAGTTCATTATTGAAATCCGGATCTTGGTATTGGAGACTGAAGTTATAATGAAGTCCCAGTGATTCTTTAAGCTTGCTTATCAAATCTTCGACTGTAGATGGCCTTGTATTTAGGATGACTTTTCTTATGTCCGCCTCTGTTAAAATGACCCTCAAGGTCATCTTCTGGTTTGCAGTCATCTTGGGAATAGAAACGATATTTAGGTCATTAGAAATATACATATCTAAAAGGACAGTCAATTGCTGAGGCATTGCTATGTGCATCACAAAGATCACCATTTTATGATCCAAAGTATGAGTACTATTCTGAGAAAAAGAAACTTGGAAATTCTCAAAAATCACAAGAAAAAAAATGTCCACTGAAATTAAAGTGGTAAATCCATTAAAAGCTGGGTGTTGTACGTGTCTGTGTTGTTTGTGTGTGTTGAGTGTGTAGGTGTACAATGTGTCACAGATTTACAAGACAAAAAATGTGGATGTCCCCGGAGATTAAAGTGGTAAATCCATTAAATTCAAATTCACAAGAAACCCGCACTCAAATGTGCAAGAAAAACATTTATGAAATTTCTCTTCTCTGTTTTCAACGTGAGCTCTAAAATAAGTTACAAAATGTTCCATTACAGCCTAGATTGATTGAGGAAATCACACTGTGGCTTCTTAACACAGAATATAACGCCTGAGGGTCACTACTAAATTATCCCCATATCTGTATCCTGAAAGAGGGAAAATATCATTCAGCTCGTTCAGCTGCACCACACACAGAGACGGGTTACTGCTGTCACAGATGAGTTCGAAAGATCTCAAATGTTCATGGTACCACGCAGTCATCTCATTGCAAACAAACAGGATCTCAGTGTTAAGTGCCACTACCTGTTTGATCTGCCTAAATGAAGGGAGGCCAGAGCATGAACCGACAGAGACTATCATGTCAGCACAATATCTGATTCCATCTACATAGACTGATGATGCAACAAGAACTGATGTGGGCTGAGGAACTCTCTGGCAGAAAACCTGTTGGACATTCTCAGGATAAGATGCGATTGATGCTATAGTGACCTTGTCCATTTCAACTGAAGGCTTGAAAAATGAACTTGTGTCCAAGTAGTAAGCCATCATTTTCTGATGATTAACACCCAATGTAAGAGCTACATTTTTGAAGTTGTGGGCATTACGAATGACCCGTTTGAAGAATTTGTGTTTTCCTTCAAAGCGCATTGTCCAAACATCTGAAAGGGGACCAAATGCCTTGATCATTTCAGGGTAATGCTCAATGTAGTGGTGTTTTGGCCGTAATCTAAAATCTGGGAATGTTGTTTGCAACAAGTCTCTGTGTTCTGTCACTTTGCAGTCAAGGAAATGTACAGACTCTTCAGTGTGTTTTGTAGCTACAGCCAACTCAACAATGTCTTTTAGGAGCAGCAGAATGTTCCAAGCGCTGTCCCCTTCAGGGACTTTATGGCCAATGATAAGTGGGAGCAGCCTGAGTAGGGCCCAGTTCTCATGGCCATTGCCACCTATGGTCCCTTTAGTAGAGAAGCCATGGACAATTGGCTGAGGCTGGTCAGTTTTGTCATAAAAAGCATATTCAAAAGTTTTCATGGCATGGTTAAGTGTTTCTATGGTGAAATATTTCTTTGAAATCATATCTGAAATACAGAGGGATAACTCAACAGGAACAATGCCTTCCAAAAGGTCATGGAGGATGTCAGGAGGGTACCCACGAACAACATGAAAGTGCTCCAGACTGTCAGTCAATACACACGCTCCTTTTACACCATACCGTTTGGCCACAGTTGGATCCTGTTTTACTTCCTGCACCTGCTGGTTGTGAGTGTCTATAGTGCGAGGTTCAAAAGCACCTGACCTCCTTGGCTTGCATCTCGTTTCTCGTTGCCATACAGAACCTGCAGAATCTGTCCACCGTAAAGCTTTCGAAGAATCCTGCCAGAGAATGAGCAGCCAGGTTATCAGCAGCCACATATAAAACTGTACCTTTAACACATTCGCCTAACTTTTCAACATATACACCATGTTGCTCCAAAGAAGCCAGATCTTGAATAAGAGGGCGGAGAATTTTAGCGTAGCCAAATTCTTTTACATCACAGGCTTTACACAAAACAGCAAGCTGAATGGAGTGGAGTGTGGATCTGTATTTTGATGGTACATTAGCTATCACCCAATACACTGCACTCATTTTGTGTTTCTTTCTAGATGTTCCTAACGGATTGGACACTTCAAAATCATCTGTATAAAGTCCAACAGCGATTTTGAATTCCTCCCCTTTAAGGAGGTCATTGTCATTACAGTACGAACCATCTCTATATGAACTGTACTCATGTTGCACATGCTTTTGGACGGGAAAAGCTTTATCCAAAATGTCTGCCCTGTTCAACATCTTCTGTAGCATTGGATGCAAAGGAACATATACAACACTAGATTTTTTTCCTCTTTCAATAATATACTCCACTGGTTTAACCTCTGTGAAGTTTTTGTTCACATATGCTGCTCTCCTTTTTGTTGTTGATAAGGGGCCATCCTTGCCACAGAATTTCATGATCAGATTGCTCTTTGCGGCAGCCCTGACTAACTCTTCCACAACTGAATCATCTACATCTGTGTGTTGTTTCAGAATGTTCTTGACTACATTATGTAGCAGTGGCTGGGATAGTTCACACATCTGTAACAGCTGGTGGATGACTTCTTGTACTGTACTTTCTGGAATGTGTAGGACCGTTTGCATCTTTAAAAAAAGAGCTGCTAGGTTGTGCTCTAACTGTTTCTCTAGATCATGAAGATCTTCATTGGTAGAATCCCCACTGTCTTCTGATTCAGGGGTGTCATTTGGAGGATCATGTTCTTCTTGGGCCATTTCATTAGTTACACTACCAGAGACTATTTCTGGCCTGAACATTCTCCAGTTGTGTGTTCTGTGCTCCTTACTTTTGTGCGCATTAAATGTGGAATACACATTAGTGTGAAAGTTACAGCCGTTATATGGACACTGGACTCTGTGATTTACCTTTAAATGTGTACTGCGCAGGTGAGTGAGAAAGACTGCTTCTGTACAGGGTGCAGAAAAATCACATGACTGACAGTGAAAGGTTACATGGGCAGTTTCAATCAATTGTGCACCCTGGGTTTTCTGGTGAATCTTTGCTAAGTGGACCTTAAGGGCATTAATGGAGTTGAATGTGCACACACATTCTTGGTGTAAGCAGGGAAATGGGACAGTTCTACCATAGTTTCCGTGCTTTAACCTATAATGTTTTAAAAGGCAACCCCTTTTCTCACACATAAACTCACAATACTTACACTTCCACAGCATCTTCACACAAGGATCTGGAAAAATAGAGAACAAGAAAACTTTAAGCTCAACAACTCAGCTCAACAATGTCACTGTTAAATACAATAAGGTAATAGAACCGAACCAACGGCATGTAAACCAGCGCGTGTGAGAGAGTAAACGAGCGGGAAAAAGAGAGCTGCCAAGGAGTGGCCGAGTGGATCAATGAGCTGTGTGCAGCCCAACATGAACACCTCCACAGCGCGTGCTACACTCCTTTACCCTGACTGCGGTTGACCCGCTTTTCTACCACGCAAAATGACAGAAATATAAAAAAGAAAAAAGAAAATTACGTAAAAATAAACATTAAATGACAGAAATATTAATGATACAGATACAGACTGTTAACACTAAGCTAACATTTAGCTGACCCTTTTTTTTAATGGACATGAGCTAGCGTTAGCCTGCTATAAACATGTATTTATACCATGCACACTTTCAAACAGTAACATTTGACAGAAAAAAAGCTGCGTCAACGGGTTATCTCAAAGCTTTTGGGTTCCCACAAAGATAACTAGGTTACAGTAGTTATTTTACATACTAACCGTTCCACTTGAAGTAAGGTTGTTTCCTGGTCTGCCATCAGTGCCTGTGCTCATCCCACCAAGTGTAGAGCTCCGTGGACGCACAGTTACAAGACGCCTTGTTACATGTCCAGGCAGGTTTTTGAATTAGGCCCCTCCCTTTTCTTATGAAACTAAACATACCAAGTTATCTCTGCTAAACATGATTAGTGCAATGAATTTTTCAGCCCGAATAGTACAAACAACTAATGTTGTTTAGTAATCACAGCAGTTTTTACAAAACCTAAAAGAATAAGTAATGATCACTCAGAAGTTTAATTAGAAACAAAATCTGGGTTTACAGTGTAGTTGTCACTTAAATAAATATTTATTCACACTTAAGGAGTTGTTTGTGGTGTTGTTTACAGCAGAGAATGACTAGTAAAAATTGTAGTAAAGGATTCATCCTTCAGATATGCAAATTATTTAACTGAGACTGATAAACTGATTTAAACCTTGTTCTTCCTACGATAACAGGAGGTGGTGCCCCAATGAGACATTTTAAAAAGTGTATGTTACCCTACATAATACTAAATACTTAAACTATCTTACCAGGCTATGCGGGCTTCTTCAGAATTAGTGGAACGCCAAATTCTTTCTAGCTTTCCTGCTGCCTGTTTTAAACAGCGCAACTGTGAATTATACCAGGGAGCTAGCCTCCTCCGATTCATGGACTTCTTTTTCAGAGGAGCAACTAAATTTAGAGTTGAACTAAACGACGCTGCAGTGCCATCAACAAAATAATCTATTAGTGCAGGAGAAAATTGTGATTGCTGTCATCCAAACATTGGCACATGGCACTGTGCCATGAATAAAGAAGGAATTATCTTTAGGTCTAGTTACAGCATCATCAGATAAGCATCTACTGTAATGAAATGTCTTTTCAGTTCCTGTGTAATCCATTATTGTAAATTCAAAAGTTTCTGATGATCAGACAAAAGAGGGTTATGAGTAAATACTGTTAGACCTTCAGTTCCTATGTCATATGTTAGGACAAGATCTAAGGTTTCATTAAAACTGTGAGTTGATCCATTTACATTCTCAGAAAAACCAGCTGAATCTAATAATGATGTAAATGAGGAGCTATGGCTGTCACTGACAACATCAACATGGATGTTAAAGTCACCTACTATAATGACTTTATCTATTCTTAGTACTAAATTACATAAAAACTCAGAGAATTCAACTAAAATCTCAGAATAAGGAGCAGGTGGGCGATACACCACAACAAAAATAATTGTTTTTTGTGTTTTCCGGTTTGGTTGAGCAATACTAAGAGTAAGACTTTCAAATGGATTAAAGCTCTCCTTAGGTCTAGGATTAATAGATAAATCAGAGTAGAAGATAGCTGCCACTCCTCCTCTACCTGGGCTTCTAGGAATGTGATAATTATTATGACTGGGTGGCGTAGATTTAAACTAACATATTCATCATCTTGTAGCCATGTTTCAGTTAAACTAAATAGATCAGTCTGATGTTCAGTTATCAAATCATTTATTAAAAGAGATTGAGAGGGATGAGAGATGATGAGAGAAAGATCTGACATTTAAAAGACCACATTTAATTTTCCTATTCTTCCGTTCTGCCAATGAAGTTGATTTGTATCAGAATCGAATGAGTAACTTTTGTTGTTTTTTGGTTTAAATAGTTTGGGAGCAGACAGAACATCTATAGAGTTTAAAGAGTTTGGGATGTGAGACAGTCCTAGAGAAGCGGCAGAGAAGTGTGTGAGACTACAACTCCGCCTCTTGATCTGAACTCTGCGTTGTCATGGTTTTTGGGGGTTAAAATAATTTGGCCATATTTCTAGAGATAAGCGCAGCACCCGCTAAAGTGGAGTGGATGCCATCTCGCCTAATCAGACCAGGCTTTCCCCAGAAAGTGTTCCAATTGTCAATAAAGGTCAAGTTGTCTGCTGGACACCACCTAGATAACCAGCAATGGAATGACAACGGTGACTAAACATGTCATCATTGGTCAGGTTGTGCAGGGGACCAGATAAACTACGGAGTCCAACATAGTTTTAGCAAACTTACACACCGATTCTACATTAACTTTTGTGACCTCCGATTGACGTTTATAGGGTAGTGCAAGGGTTAACACTAGTTTGCTTTACTTAATCATTTCTGATGATGGTAATGGTAAATGGCCTTGCTTTATATAGCGCTTTTCTACCTATTGGTACTCAAAGCGTTTTTTACAGTCAGAGACACATCTACCCATTCACTCACACAAGCACGCACACATTCACACACCAGTGCCACGCACTGGGAGCAACTGGGGGTTCAGTGTCTTGCTCAAGGACACTTCGACATGTGGCACATTCCGGGGATCCGCTATGTGGAGATGCTAACCCTCTGGTTCGTGGACAACCTACTGAGCCACACTAGAAAAGAACAAAAACACTTTGGGGGCGACTGTGGCTCAGTAGGTAGAGCCATTTACCATATCACTGATAGGTCTCAGATATTATTTACATTATACAGTGCCTTCTTTTGTTGTCTTGAGTATGACCTTACGAACTCTGCTGTCACTGCTGGGGAAGGCCTTAGTGACAAGTCCAACATGCCATTTATTGCATTTCACCTAACAGTCTTTGAGCAGGACAACATCACCTTCCTGTATGCTGGTTTGATGTGTGACTTGGCTGTGGTAATGCTGAATGAGCTAGTTGGCAACGTCCCTGGGCGGTATGATCAAAGGATGGCCTTGGCATGGCTTTTTTATATAGCGCTTTTCTACCTATTGGTACTCAAAGCGCTTTTACAGTCAGAGACACATCTACCCATTCACTCACACAAGCACGCACACATTCACACACTAGTGCCACGCACTGGGAGCAACTGGGGGTTCAGTGTCTTGCTCAAGGACACTTCAGCATGTGGCACATTCCAGGGATCGAACCGCTAACCCTCTGGTTCGTGGACAACCCGCTCTACCTACTGAGCCCCAGTCGCCCCCAGGATGTTCTTGGTCAGAGAAGTCAGCTGCCCATATCCGACCGCCAACTCTCATCAGGCTTTCATTGTCAATAAAAGGGTTGTGTGACATATGTCCATCTTGTGTTATCTCTCAAATTCACGCTGGTACATTTCTAGTTGCACAGTTTTGATGATTATACATTTTGCTTGTGAAAATTCTCAGTTCAAGCTTTGATGCAGTGATGCCATTTCTTACAAGTCTCAGTCTGAAGATTATGACGATGACTTTGCTACAATTCAATTTCAATTCAGTTTTATTTATATAGTGTCAATAACAATACAAATTGTCTCAAGACGCTTTACAAGACCCGGCCTGAAACCCCCAGAGCATGCCTGAAGTCGACGGTGGCAAGGAAAAACTCCCTTTTAACAGGAAGAAACCTTGAGCAGAACCCAGCTCATATGGAGGGACCCATCTGCCTAAGGCCAGCCGGGTACAGACAGAGAAAGAGAACAGCAAGATAAACATACATCTGTCATAAATACACATATCTGACTAAAGCATACAAGTTGGATGCTATGATTCAAACTAATGATGTTACATGACAGTTTGAAAATGTAAGAGGAATCATAGGCAGGTTGGAGAATTGTTCATTCAGGTAGGAGTGGATAACAGCAGGATTCCATGGAGACTGGGCAGGCTGATGAGACCACGACAACAGATGTAGTATGGAGCTCCACAGGAAACGCACAACTCCAGGCCAGAGATACTCGGAAGAAGAGAGAGCAGCAGTAAACATTCTACATAGTAATAGCACAGAATTGCATGACTAGTAGCAGATAGGAATTTAGAGGGCAGGAGCTCTGTGCCAGAGAAAAAGAAAGTGTAGGACACGAGAGTGGAGAGAGAAGAAAGAAGGAGAACATGTGTTTGGTGCATTGTCCCCCAGCAGCCTAGGCCTATAGCAGCATAACTTAGGGATGGTTTAGTCCAGCCCTAGCTATAAGCTTGATCAAAAAGGAAAGTCTTAAGCCTGACCTTAAAAATAGAGAGAGTGTCTGCTTCACGAACCCAAACTGGGAGCTGGTTCCACAGGAGAGGAGCCTGATAGCTGAAAGCTCTACCTCCCATTCTACTCTTTGAAATTCTAGGAACCACAAGTAGGCCTGCATTTTCAGACCGAAGTGATCTGTTGGGATGATATGGTACAATGAGGTCTTTAAGATATGATGGAGCTAGGCCTTTGAGGGCCTTGTATGTAAGGAGGAGGATTTTAAATTCTATTCTAGACTTTAAGGGGAGCCAGTGAAGAGAAGCTAAAACTGGAGTAATATGACCTCTCTTGCTAATTCCTGTCAATGCTCTTGCTGCAGCATTTTGAATCAGCTGGAGGCTTTTTAAATAGTTATTTGGGCAGCCAGACAGTAATGAATTACAATAATCCAGTCTGGAAGACACAAATGCATGAACAAGTTTCTCTGCGTCATTCTGAGACAGGATGTTCCTAATTTTGATGATATTACGTAGATGAAAGAAGGCACTCCTGGTTACTTGCTTAATGTGCCATTTAAAGGACATATCCTCATCAAATATAACACCAAGGTTTTTCACAGTAGTACTGTAGTACTACACTGATGAGTGTGGCTACAACTCTCACAAGAGATTTCAAGCTTGAAAAGCGCTGAAACCTATGCAAGCCCAGAGGCTGGTGTGTCACCATGGTTATCACTACAGTTACCTGTGGTCAGATTTCAACATCCAGGTCGGGGTCTGTGAGTTCATTTTCTTTCTGCAGCATCTGGCTGCTGAGGAAAGGCTGGCCTGGAGAACCACTTGGTGAGTAGCAAGTGAACTGGCGACATAGGCCTGGTAGCATGGTCAGCATGGTTTTGGTCAGTCCGGACAAAGTGCCATTGGTCAGATGAGGTGGGTTTTTGTATGCGTGTAACTCTGTTTCATACATACATGTGTTGTGGATGTAGCCCAGGACTCCTTCTCTCCTCCATGAGCTCGATGGCAAGCACAGAGTAGTCCATGTTTCCCACTGAGCCCTCCTTTCTGTAGGGAGAGGATCGTCCCAGTCCTGTTGCAGAGAGGTGAAGTCTCTTACGAGAGCTTTTGCCTGTGTTGTGATGGGCGACGGGTCCAAGAGGATCATACAGGTCAAGTGTTCTTCCATACCAGCTTTCCTTTGGAAGCTGCGTTGCAAGGAAGACAGTCTCAGTGCAGCCTGTTCTTTATTGTTTGGCAGCCGTCTCCTTGGTGAGTGGAATGGCAGTGGCTCCACCCAGTGGTTGTGATCTCCAAGGTGCACTCCTTTGTCCATCATGTCCAGGAAAACATTGTCTGTGATAGAGAGGGTGATCTTTTCATTGTTCGCGTTCCTCGCAAAGACACACCCTCTCCGAGGTGATTTATGTCTGCACGGGAGCATGGTGGTCTGTACTCACACGATGAGGCAGTGCAGAGAAGTGCAGAGAATGAGGTTCTATCTTCTCTTTCAGCTGGACGTTTTTAGTGCATGAAGTGAAGAATGAAGCTCTTGGACAACACATTTGTCTTGTAGACGTTGGCTTTAGCAGGATGATGTTCTCTGTCAAGTCAGATAGGGCGTGTTGTGGGGTCTGTTGTACTGTTCATGTACCTTGTGCATGCTTAAGATGTCTCTCCCCAGGAGAAGGAGGATCTGACCATCTGGATCTTGGGGTGGAATCTGGTTGGCCACTGGAGTGAGCTGAGGGAAGTGCTGGACTATCTCAGGTGTTGAGATTTCTGCTTTGTTGTCTGGCATTGAGTTGCATTCTATGAGGGGAGGGAGGGTCACTGTCGATTTCCCATCAAGTGACTCCACTGTGAAGTTGCAGGAGCGTGCTCAATGTCTTCAGGGCAGCCGTAGCAGTCCTCAAGGCGCTGCCAGATGATGTCGACTGCGCTCGCTGGACTGGTTATGTGGACTGACCTGAGGAGCTTGGCCTGTGTGGATGACTCTAGGCTGAGCCATTTGACAAGGAGGTTGAGTTCTTCTCGATGCGTTAGGTTGAGGTCATGTGTGATGCTCTGGAAAGATGTTTTGCATGCCCAGTAGTTCTCTGGACTGTCGTCAAATTGGGTCAGTCCTGAGCTGACCATTTCTCTCCTTATCAGGTCAGTGGCAAAGTCAAGCATTGGAGGGGGTGCTCAGGGGTAGATGTCTGTAGATGCTGCATAAGAAAAGGGACTTGGGGGGTTGCGAGCTGGTGTTGGATGAGCTGGTGTAGGGTGAATTGGTGGAGGGCGAACTGGTGATGGGCTGACAGTTGGCCGATGTCATCAAGTGAAACATTTCTAAGAAGAGTTTAAGGTATGTGTATTAATTAGTTATTAGAATGTGCCATTGTGTGTGTTGACAAGTTCCTCTTAAGTAAATTATAAAGTTGTAATGATATGTGTGTTGACGAGGGTAGTCATTGTTGCGGCTTAAAACACAAACCTTTTAGCCGCTGAAACTATGAGGCTGGGTCCTCAGATTTGCAGATTTGTGACACGCTAAAGGAGGTAATAATAACAGATATGCTGCGATCCAAAGATGCTTTCGGTGCATTTATTGTAAAGAACATCACAGAGTTATCACAGCACAGCAAAGATGGATGAATGGAAAAATGAGACCAGGATCAGCGGATTAAACAGATAAAAAGGGTGATGAATGAATGAAAGAGTAGCGGTCAGCAAAAATTACGGCTACTACCCAACCCTGACTCTCTCATCTGATGTCCCGGGTGAGTGCTCACCTTTACGCACACACAACTCCCCACACACACTCAAGCCCTCCATGCTCCTATCTCTCTGCCTGTATGTCTCTTACACACCAGCCTCTAATTATTAGGTCTCACATAATAATTCACATTTCAAAACACAACAGGAGACATAATAAATCATCATATCAATTTCAAAAAATACAATTTCTAGTAAATTGCTCAAGTCCATGAATAAGCCATTACACCGAATTTTCCTTCTTCTTGTCATCTCTGTGTTTTCCGGACTTCAGCTGGACTTTGCACTAGTTGGTCATAAAGTCCCTGTAGAGGTCAGAAACATCCTCATGCTGCCTCCTCCTTCTCCAGCAACAAACATACCTTGGATATGGGTCTGTCCAAGCAACTGGTTCTTATCTTAATCCGAATTTGATGCACAAATCCCTTGCGATCTGAAAAGGTTTGCAAGACACGTCCCATAATCCAGGAATTATGAGGTGCGGTACTGTCCATAAGCAAAACTAGATTTTCTGTGACAAGGTTTCTCTGGACCCCAGCCCATCTCTGTCATTCCTGTAACAGAGGCAGGTACTCATTGGTCCACCGCTTCCAGAACAGATCAGATTTGTACTGGACTTGCCTGCATCTTTTCTGTGCATACAAGTCTGCTGACTGAAACTCCAGGTGGTAATGAATTCTGTTTTTTAAGCAATAACAGATGGTTTGGTGTCAGTGCTTCCAGGTCGTTAGGATCCATGGAGGCTTTGGTGATGGGCCTGCTCTTAATAAGGGCTTCCACTTCACAGAGAACTGTGTGGAGTCCCTCCTCATCCAAGCATTGTACCTTGAGAGTGGAGTTCAGGACTTTCCTCACCAATCTGATCAGTCTTTCCACACTCCTCCATGATGTGATCCAGCAGGTGGGTTGAACGTCCACTTGATGCCCTTTTGAGTAACACATCATGCACCTGTGCCTGGTTCCACTCCGCAATTGCTGTTTTTAGCTCACGTTCTGCTCCCACAAAATTTGTCCTATTGTCAGAACGCAGCTCGCTGACCTGTCCTCTTCTGGAGATAAAACACCTTAGTGCATTTATGAAGGAGTCAGTATCCAGACCACCTAGATGTGAATAGCTCTCAGTGCAAGACAAGTAAATGGGACACCATATCTTTTCACTGTTATCCTCCTGCTCATCACTTCGATGGGCCCAAGATTATCAACTCCCACACAGGTGAATGGAGGTTCATTAGGCTTGAGTCATTCTGTGGGTAAGTCTGCCATCTGCTGGTAAACTGGAGTGGCATTAAGGTTTCTGCAGATGGTGCACATGGACAGAACTCTCCTATTCCTTGTATTTCAGCCACCACACCACAGCGTTATTTAATCGGATACACAAGGAATAATGATGGATTAGGTGAGTAGTGGAATCCTCTCCAGTTTGTACAGCGTTGACAACAACACTTTTCTTCACCTCTGGATCGTCCTGGGAGAGATGGCTCACTGGTTAATGGGACCTCCGTTTCTTTGTCAACCTGAAACAGAAAGGCCCGTGAACCCTGAGCCTGAGTCTGTCCTTCAGAAATGCTTCCACTTTGAACCCTCTGGATGTTACGTCTGCTGGATTTGAAGCTGTATTCACGTACCTCCACTGAGCAGGGTGAGATGATTTCAGTATCTCTGAAACACAGTTGGCAAAAAACACCTTAAATCTGGAGCTTTCGTTGTTAATATATTTCAGCACAGAAGCACTATCCGTCCAAAACACAGATTACTGAAGACTCGTGTAGCTCTTTCTTCCACAGGAAATCCATGCGGCTAGCCATTGTTGCAGCAATCAGTTCCATTCTTGGAACTGTAACTGTCTTCAAAGGGGCAACACGAGCCTTTCCCATAATGAAAGCACTGTGCATTTGGAGGTGCTTATTCTGCAACAGCAGGCAAGTGACTGTACCATAGCCTTCTTCAGAAGCATTGCAGAAATGGTATAGTTGTGCAATAATAACATCTCCAAACTCCACAGATTTTAGACATCTGGGTACCTCAAAGTTGTCCAGTAGGTGGAGCCCTTGCACCCACTTGAGCCAGACAGTCTCTGGTATGGGATCATCCCAACCAACTCCTCTTCTGCACAAATCCCTCAAGATCCCTCAAGAACAAGGGGACTTAACATGCCCAAAGGGTCATAAATAGAGATTGCAGTAGAAAGGATGCCTCTGCAGTTCAGTGGTCTGTTCTTCCATACAGGTTTGAATTTAATGGTGTCTGACTTGATACACCACTCTACACCCAGCACTCTTTCAACGGGCACAAACTAGTCCTGGTCTGGTCAACTCTGCGGGGCTCTGGGATGGCCATGAGCACTTCAGATCTGTTACTGTGCGACTTGGTCAAACAGAATCCCCCTTTAGCGCACAGGGACATGAGCTCATGACAGAGGATCAGGGCTTCCTCCTGTGTTGCATGTTTGTCCACATAAAAGCAATGCTGCAGCTTCTCCACCGTCTCCACCTTATACTCATGTCCAAAATCCTCTGGACATTTCCTGAGGGCGAAGTTGGCGCAGCTAGGAGAGGATGTAGCTCCGAAAAGGTGTACCTTCATCCTGTATTCACATGGTGCTTGGCTCAGGTCTCCTTGTGGCCACGAGAGGAATCGCAGCAGATCAACATCATCTGGGAGCAAATGCACTTGGTGAAAAATATACTGCTCAAAAAAATAAAGGGAACACCAAAACAACACAACAGGCAGTCTGGAGTCTGATCAGGACCTGTCTGCTTGAGCTGCAGTGCGATGAGCCAGCTGAGGGGAACCGTGAAAATCAGCGGCATGTCTGACCAGCACAAGCCGAGGAAGCGCACTGTGGTCGGCTGCGCTGCCGGCCTCCACTGACCCCCCATGGGTGAACACAGTCATTTTCCCCTCATCTCGCATCCCATTCGGGCTGATTGTAAGAAAAACTGATCAAAATGATGTATTGGGAGCCAGGGTGGAGCTCAGCACGGCCGTTCTGAGCAGAAATGACCAAATCGCTTTATCTCGCCAGCAGAGACGCATTTGTGCACACATTTACCTGCAAAACTGTCAGAATTACACCAGTTCTGCCTCTCATTATGCTATATGTGACACGACAGGCAGTCTGGAGTCTGATCAGGACCTGTCTGCTTGAGCTGCAGTGCGCTGAGCCAGCTGAGGTGAACTGTGAAAAATCAGCGGCACGCCTTCCACCGCAGGACGAGCAAGGCGCGCTGTCATCGGACGCACTGGTGGCCTCGACTGACTCCCCATGGAAGGCGAACACAGGCATGTCCCCCTCATCTCACAAATGTAAAAATCGCTTCATCTCGACCTGAGCGGTGTTTTCATGCGCACACCACATTTACCTGTGCTACAGGGTGAAAATCGGCCTTTTGCCCTCATTCCACATCCTATTCGAGTTTATTGTAATAAAACCTGACCCAAATCATGCAGAGCTGCTAAACTCCAATGAGTTTAGCAGCTCTGGCACTCGATTTAGGGCTCCGCGCCCCTGGTACTCCATTGTAGCTTCGGGCTGAAATCGGGCTTTTCCACTCATCTCACACCCCATTCGAGCTGATTGTAATAAAACCTGATCCAAATCATGTACACCCTCTACACTTAGTGCATTTTCCTGTGCCTCCTCTTTTCGCGCCCCTGGTAGTCCAACCAACCTCTACACTTAGACTATTTCCCTCTGCCTCCTCTCTTCGCGCCCCTGGTTGTCCAACCACCCTCTACACTTAGAATATTTCCCTCTGCCTCCTCTGTTCGCGCCCCTGGTAGTCCAACCACCCTCTACACTTAGAATATTTTCTTCTGGCTCGGCTTGGCTCTGAGGAAGGGCACAAGCCCCAAAGGTCCCCAGCTCCGTCCCTTCTCCCGGTCTGAAAACACTTTGAAATTTTAACGGCCCCTGGTAGTCCAACCACCCTCTACACTTAGAACATTTGCCTCTGCCTCCTCTCTTCGCGCCCTTGGTAGTCCAACCACACTCTACACTTAGTGCATTTCCCTTTGCCTCCTCTCTTCGCGCCCCTGGTAGTCCAACCAGCCTCTACACTTAGAAAATTTCCCTCTGCCTCCTCTCTTCGCACCCCTGGTAGTCCAACCACACTCTACACTTAGAATATTTCCCTCTGCCTCCTCTCTTCGCGCCCCTGGTAGTCCAACCACCCTCTACACTTAGAATATTTCCCTCTGCCTCCTCTCTTCGCGCCCCTGGTAGTCCAACCACCCTCTACACTTAGAATATTTCCCTCTGCCTCCTCTCTTCGCGCCCCTGGTAGTCCAACCACCCTCTACACTTAGAATATTTTCCTCTGGCTCGGCTCTTCGCGCCCCTGATACGCCGAGCGAAGGGAAGGAGGGGGCGTTTGCTGGCGGACCTCGGCCGACAAAAGCTTGGATCGAGGGATGACTTTCAATAGATCGCTGCGAAGTTGCTGCTCTGCTACGTACGAAACCCTGACCCGTGCCGCTGATTTTTCACGGTTCACCTCAGCCGCCTCCACGCACTGCAGCCCCACCATACAGGTCACGTTCAGCCTCCACCACGCCTGTTGCGTATGGCACAATCAGAGGCAGAATCGGTCAAATTTTGCCAGTTTGACAGGTAAATGTGTAGTGTGCACAAATGCGTCTCTGCTGGCGAGATAAAGCGATTTGTGCATTTCTGCTGAAAACGGCCGTGCTGAGCTGCAGCCTGGCTCCCAATGCATGATTTTGATCAGTTTTTATTACAATCAGCTCGTGGGATGTGAGTGTTTTGGGTCTGATAAATGCACGCATCCCCGGAGGTCAGCGCTCGTTTGCATGTATAGAATTGCCACAGTTATCCAACTAACGTGAGAGCGATCAAAGGAACCATAACTGATTTAATGAGCCATTCGCAGAGCTGCCAACTCTCTCGCTTGCGCCGTGTGACACACGGTTTTGCCTGTTTTCTCACGCACTCACGCCACACATCAAGTTTCTCACGCAAAAAAACAAAACAATCAACGATATTGGTCCGAGACTCTTCCGTTCCTTTTCAAACTCCATGACGGTAGATGGCGCTAATGAGCGCCCCTGAACCTTTGCGCTGCGCTACACCTGCAGTGCACCCCTTTACTATCTATGCCTGCACCCCGAAGTAGACAGAAGAAGAGATAAAGATCGCCAGGAGAAACCAGAAACGACTTTGAAGAAGTCTGACAATGAAGAGAATCTGAGCTGAGACTAGGTATGTAACAATGAAATGTCGTTCAATTGAGTAGCCTACTCACTCTCTTAAACTCTATGTTGAAAGAAATTATTTGTTTGTGTTTGTCCGTGTTAGCATGATTTAGTGTGGTGAATGTAAACTCAGCTGTCGTAAGCAGCTGAAGAGCGCCTTGTTAACGTAGTATTAGGCTACGCTGCTGCATTCTCAAAACATCAGCTCATAGCATTGTTTATTTACTCACATTTATCTTTTTATTAACAGGCCATAGAAAAGGGCTCACTGTGACTGAAGACTTTTTCTGTTGGACCAGGAAAACAGGTAAGATGTGTTTCAAAGAATTTAACATAAATACAGGAAATTTGTGCAGTAGAGATGGGCATGTTTTTGTAACTGAGAGTAGAGATATTAAGATATCATCTGAATTCTTGTGAAACCATTTTTTTTTTTTAAGAACCATCCAAGTGTTTTTTATCTGAACTTTGTTAATGGATCACCCTACAGTATACTTACAGTATTAATCAATGAAAAATCAAGTTATGTTTTTCCATTGTGTTCTTGACGCATTTTCCATAGGTGACAGGAGCCAAAGAATTTGAGAGGCTTGCTGGACACAGATCATAGACAAGGACAGCTTCTGATCTGCATCTGATACTGATTATGCCTCATTTTTTGTAATACATTCATCTGTTTTATTGCTTGAAAAAGTTGTACTGTTTAAGCACTTTGTCTCTGATGGACCATGTGGTGGGAGACTTTGAATGAAGAATAATGTCCCCCCCTAAATAATCTTGTGTCGTTTTTGGCTGAACATAAATCATTAAGTGCTCTTCAGAATACAGTTATTCACAACATAGGTTAGGTTTTAGTTAAGAATTAGTTTAATACCATTTTAATCAAAATATCAATTAACCTACCTAGGTCAAATCTTAAACACTGATCTATGAATATGGCTTCATTGTCATTTAGGCAGACCAATAGTTTTCTGGTTGAATGTTCAGCTCAAGTCTACAGACTAAGACCTAAGTTCAGGTATTGCACATCTTTAGCAGACCGCCCAAAATCCACTAGAATGCTGGAAACCACATCTACTTAATCCAAAATCTTCTGGGGGTGGACCTTTAGCTATGTCTGCTTAACAGAATGTAACCAATATAGTCCATCTCCAGTGGGCTGCCCCTATCTGCTGCTTTGGACCTCCCCACAAACCAGCAGAATGCAGGGTACAACATGGGTACAACACCAAATTATTTCAAATTATCTTATATCTGAGCCACCAATTTGTGTGACTGCGTACACGGCATAATTTTGGTCACCCACGACAAAATCTCACTCCAAGGTTTTTTGAAAAGTTGGCAGGTATGCATTCGCAGTTTCACTGTACTTAGACTTGCATGGCTTCATCTTTGAGACAAGCATATGCTACTGGCAGGATCAACCAGGTAGCCCAACCGTCTAAACCTCCCCAGTCGGGCGGTTGGAGGCAGGCCCCGAGCGAGCGGGGCTAGCCTGACCCACCCACCGCGAGCTGGTGGTGGTCTGGTCTGGGTTGGCCTCACCGGGGGTCTCAGAGGAACCGGGGCCCGCGGCTCGGCTCGGCTGCTTCATCCCTCCCCGGAGGGAGGGATGTATATACACAACATACATGCGTATGTCCTGTTTGCTTTGAGAAAACCGAGTTGCTTCCGGAGACGGCGCCGCAGTCAGCGGGAGCTGCCCCTCCCCCCTCCCGGTCCGGGACACCCAGCGACGGACTCCGTGGAAGGACCACTGTGAGGAGAGAGACGGGGCGTCTCGGTCTCGCTAACAATGGGCCGGGCAGCCCCGGGCCAGGGGAGGCGAGCATGCTGGCCGGGGGAACCGACCGCAGAATGCGCCCTGGAGGTCCAGGGGCCCGCGGAGGCCCTCCGTTGGCATGCCACGAATGCCGTTCGGTCAGTGGAAAAGCGAGCCTCGCACTGCCTGGAGGTCAACATTTTTGAAAATTGCCTTGCCTGTAAATCTGCTGGTGGTGGTCGAAGTTTACGGATACCACTGCTTGACACCGGAGGAAGGGCACAAGCCCCAAAGGTCCCCAGCTCCGTCCCTTCTCCCGGTCTGAAACACGTTGAAATTTTAATGGCACCAGGAGAAGGGCACAAGCCTCTAGCTCCTCTCTTCGCGCCCCTGGTAGTCCAACCACCTTCTACACTTAGAACATTTCCCTCTGCCTCCTCTCTTCGCGCCCCTGGTAGTCCAACCACCTTCTACACTTAGAACATTTCCCTCTGCCTCCTCTCTTCGCGCCCCTGGTAGTCCAACCACACTCTACACTCAGAATATTTCCCTCTGCCTCCTCTCTTCGCGCCCCTGGTAGTCCAACCACCTTTTACACTTAGTGGATTTTCCTCTGCCTCCTCTCTTCGCGCCCCTGGTAGTCCAACCATTTTTTACACTTAGTGCATTTTCCTCTAGCTCCTCTCTTCGCACCCCTGGTAGTCCAAGCACCCTCTACACTTAGAATATTTCCCTCTGCCTCCTCTCTTCGCGCCCCTGGTAGTCCAAGCACCCTCTAGACTTAGAATATTTTCCTCTGCCTCCGCTCTTCGCGCCCCTGGTACCCCGAGCGAAGGGAAGGAGGGGGCGTTTGCTGGCGGACCTCGGCCGACAAAAGCTTGGATCGAGGGATGACTTTCAATAGATCGCAGCGAAGTTGCTGCTCTGCTGCGTACGAAACCCTGACCCGTGCCGCTGATTTTTCACGGTTCACCTCAGCCGGCTCCACGCACTGCAGCTCCACCAGACAGGTCACGTTCAGCCTCCACCCCGCCTGTTGCATGACATATGGCATAATCAGAGGCAGAACTGGTGTAATTTTGCCAGTTTTGCAGGTAAATGTGTTGTGTGCACAAACGCGTCTCTGCTGGCGAGATAAAGCGATTTGTGCATTTCTGCTGAAAACGGCCGTGCTGAGCTCCACCCTGGCTCCCAATACATGCTTTTGATCAGTTTTTATGACAATCAGCTCGAATGGGACGTGAGATGAGGGGGACATGCCTGTGTTCGCCTTCCATGGGGGGTCAGTCGAGGCCGCCAGTGCGTCCGACGACAGCGCGCCTTGCTCGGTCTGCGGTGGCCGGGCGTGCCGCTGATTTTTCACGGTTCACCTCAGCCGGCTCACAAACTTTCACAAACCTCCTACAGATGTACACGTACAAATATTGCCTTACAACATCCTAAATGAGTACTGAGTACAATATGAATAAACATCCAACCTAGAGCTGCAACAATTAATCAAAAAATAAATTATTAATCACCAACCAGAGTCAGGCTCTGTCTAATTTAAAAAATGGTCACATTCTCTGATTCAACGTTTTCTTTATGAATATTTTCTGGTTTTCAGCTAAATATTTTCCAACAAAATCATCAACGGATTTATTGGTAATGAAAATACAATGCAATATTACATGATAGTCTTTGTTAAAGTTGAAGTTCTTTACTTTGTTTTAGTAATTTTACTTGTAACTAAGTAATATTTTAACAGAGTAACTGCAATGAAAACAAATTCATATTCTACCACTTCTTACTACTGTTTACTTTGGCACTGGCTGGATGCCCTTTGTTCCCCTCTGTCTCTTGCCCCAGTGAACCATTTCAACAGTGCCCTCTCTGCTTCCTGCTGGTTCACCTGTGCGGCCAGTGACGACTTCTTTTTAACAGCCTCTGTAAAACAAATTTGGTTGACAGTATGAGCTATGGACATTAAAAAACACATTCTCTTCAAACACCATTTAGAATAAAACAATGGCCAACTTTAGGGCCATAGATTTTTTGGACAAGAAAATATTTATAAAGTACTTGAACTTAATAAAACATTTATTATAATACTCCCTCAAATCTTACAATATAATAGCTTTGTGAGGTGTGTCCATTCATTCATTCATCCATTCATTCATCTTGTGTAACCACTTATTCCTGTTAAGGGTCGCAGGGGTCTGCAGGAGCCTATCCCAGATGTCACCAAGCTAGAGGTGGGGTACACCCTGGACAGGTCGCCAGTCCATCGCAGGGCTAAGACAGAGAGACAGACAACCATTCACACTCACATGCACACCTATGGACAATTTAGAATCACCAATGAACCTATTGAGCATGTCTTTGGATGGTGGGGGGAAGCCAGAGTGAGGTGTGTACAAATAATCATAAAATAAAATGATAAAACATGTTTTCACATAAAAATGCCAAAATGCACTAAAAGCAATAACTGATGCACACTAGTAATAATACTAAAATGTATTTATTCATTCATTTCGGCAAGTCAATTCGATCATCATCACACATCAAAATCAATATCAGTATGAGTACAAGTGACCTGGCCGAAATTGAAAGCGGGAGAAGCCAAAGCTTATCTAGTCCCGCCCCCATTACCCAGAGTACAGATTTAGATTTTTAGGGCCCGAGCAACGAAGTGCAGGGGCCCAACGGGGCCATGCAACGGAGTTGCAAGGACCCTATTGTTTTCGTACTGTTTATTATTATTATTATTATTAGGGCCCGAGCAACGAAGTGCAGGGGCCCAACGGGGCCATGCAACGGAGTTGCAAGGACCCTATTGTTTTCGTACTGTTTATTAGTGCCGAGTGCCTATGTCAGGAGGCCCCTCCTCCCATAGGCAGTGGGGCAATGTTAATGGAAACAGCCCACTCTGGAAACTTCTAACTGAAGTAACTGGTCTGTGGGGCGGCCATTTTGGCTTTTGGCACCCAAGTTGAACAATGATAGGTGTCTGTCTGTCATTGGCTAGCGCGTCATGCTAATTGCTAACATTAGCGGCTAATGCACACGGGGAGGCGGCTTTTAGTTATTATGGTCCCCGATTGTGGAACAGCCTGCCGGAGAACCTCAGGGCTGCAGAGACTGTTGATGTTTTTAAAAAGAGGCTCAAGACCCACCTTTTTAATCAAGCTTTTAATTGATTGTCTTAAGTATCTTTTAGTTTTAGTCCCTCAGTTTTTAGCAATTTTTAGTTTTTAGTAGTTTTTATCAGATTTTTATTTTTAACAGTTTTTAGCAATTTCTAGTTTTTAGTAGTTTTTAACAGAGTTTTTATCATTTTCTTTTCTTTTTATGGAAAGCATTTTATCTGTACTGGTTATTTTTGCCATATTTTATAGTTTTAGTCCTCGATTCTTAACTCCAGTGTTTCCTCATGGGGGCCGACCACACTGGGAGTTGCGGCTGGTAAACTGATGGGGGTGCTGTCGTGTGGGCGGCTCTGGTCCTGGTGGCTGGAGGGCTCTGCACCTTGGTTTGGGGCCTCCTGTCTGCCTGGGTCGGGGCTGTCTATATGGCAGCGCTCCCCGCCCTCTCGGTGTGGTCGTCCCCCAAAGGTGGCTGTCTCCTTGCTCCAGGTCTCGGTGCCCGACCATGTCTCTTGTGGGTGTGAATGACGTGTGTGTGTGACATGTCTGGGTGTGTGTGTGTGTGTGTGTGTGTTTGGGGGGGGGGGGGGGGGGGGGTTAATGTGTGTATCTCTTATCTCGGTGTTTTTATAGGGGTGGGAGGGTTGGATTTTTATTGTTCTGTTTTTACTGTTTTTAGCCTCTGTGAGGCACTTTGCGTTGCTTTTAAAAGGCAGGAAAAGTGCCATATAAATAAAGTTTGATTTGATTTGATTTGAATGCTAATTTTTAGTAGCTAGAAATTGGTGGTAGCATTAGTGGCAGCATTAGCATGTTAGCGAATAGCATATTAGCAATTAGCATGTTAGCATTAGCATGCTAACAATTAGCATGTATTTAATTTTTAGTGGCTTAAAAGTCATGCTAACACTAAACCAATGTTAAAATAATTGGCTAGCGCATCATACTAATTGCTAACATTAGCGGCTAATGCTAATTTTTAGTGGTAGAAATTGGTGGTAGCATTAGTGGCAGCATTAGCATGTTAGCGAATAGCATATTAGCAATTAGCATGTTAGCATTAGCATGCTAACAATTAGCATGTATTTAATTTTTAGTGTCTAAAAAGACATGCTAACACTAAATCAATGCTAAAATTAGTGGCTAGCGCGTCATGCTAATTGCTAACATTAGCGGCTAATGCAAATTTTTAGTGGCTAGAAATTGGTGGTTGCATTAGTGGCAGCATTAGCATGTTGGCGAATAGCATATTAGCAATTAGCATGTTAGCATTAGCATGCTAACAATTAGCATGTATTTAATTTTTAGTGTCTAAAGAGACATGCTAACACTAAACTAATGCTAAAGTTAGTGGCTAGTGCCCACTCGGCACTTCAAAAATTTCCGCGGGAATTTTCTAGTTATTGTTATTATTATTATTATTATTATTATTATTATTTTTCTCGTTCTTCTGTTCAGGCCGAAAATCAGCATTTCGTCATACATGCACGAAAAGTCCTGAAAATGGGCAGAGAGATTCGTTTCCCTCCAATACTGATCTGAGTAAGTGCCCCAAGCACAGGCGTGGCAAAATGCCTCTCTAGCGCCACCTACAAATTTTCAACGAAACAGCCCCGGAAGCCCGTTGCGTCTAAAAATCTGGAAATATGTCACATTTATGTAACATTCCAGGACGCACAAAAAAGTCTCTTGGACCCATAGTCTAAACCCAACAGGAAGTCTGCTATTATGTCCGCAAACTTGAAAAAACACCTTGAAATTGAAAAATCTTGGCTTTGGAATGTGGGAGGGTCTGGCATTTAACCTTGTCAGATTGACTTCAAAATGTGGAAATAGATAGTTACAAGTATAGTCAGTGTCCTGAGAAAAAAAAATTGACTTTTCGTCCAAGTGGCGTGGGTGTTCTGGCCCCTCAAAAATTTCTTTGATTTGATGACGCGGGTTGGAACTGGAAGTAGTGTTAAATGTGCTTTAATTCAGTCCAAAGTGCATCAAACTTTACAGTATTGTTGCTGGTCCCTATCTGAACACATCCATATGACAATATTCATACAATTATTGTAGCGCCACCTACTTTGGACAAGAAATGTTAGAAAATATCTGATGAGCTGCCGTTCCTTTCGAGGTCTTTGGATTCTCTTTTAATTTTTTCAGGATGTACTTATATGGGTTTTGGTTGTTCACTGCGAAAATTGTGACTTTTCGTTAACCTTTGGGCGTTCTACTGTAGTGAAAGTGACACCTGCCCCTGTCTGACTGATTCCCTCATCTTTGCACGTAGTACGCAACTTTGTCCAGCAGATGGTGCCATTTAGTCTGTTAAAACAAGCATTTCTAAAAGGGCTTTAGGAGATTCAGGGAGGAGAGAATTTATGCTCTGCCCCGGGAACTGCAGTGACCCCGTCCTTGCCAGTCGCCGACAAGCGTGGGGTGCGAGGGCCCGTCATGCTGCTTGCAGCTTTAATTTTTTTTTTATATATATATATATATATATATATATATTTGTTTTTCTTACATTTGACCTATTACAACAGAATATGAAAGCATTGCTGCAGTTCAGCATAAGACAGTCAAAAACAGATTACACGTGTGTTCGCACATTGTCCATATTCTTCCGTCATTAGTGAACAACAGTCCTTTCTAATCGCCTGGCGTGTTGTAGTCCATAATCCGTGTAGTCCAAATGACAATTTTCATGGTTATGTATTAGTTGAGGTGGTGTCAGCGCCCGTTTTTGCCATGTAGCCCTACACGTCTGTAGAGCTTATCTCAGATCTTATCTTCACCAAATCCTCCCGAGATTTGGCTCCATCGGCTCGCATGCTTGCCACATCCTCTCGCATGCCTGCCACATCCTCGTAGATGACATAGATGGTCTCGCACATCTTTCTTACTTTCCGGTACAGCATGTGCAATCCAAATCCCAGAGCGAGCATTCCCGCTGTTGTACTCACAAACAGGTACACATCTTCCACATCCTCCACATCCAGAGCGGCAAGGCACAGGACTCTCCACTTGTCCCATCCATCCTTGGTGTAGCCCGCCTGGAAGGTCCCCACTGGACATTCGGGTTCACCAGAACCCGCCTTCCGTGTTGAGAACACTCTGTCAATTGCGTTCAAGGACCAGTTTAACAGCTCCATTGCAGATCAGTTGATTGTCATCAGCTGTATCAGTTTGCCAGTTGTGCTCTTCAGTCGTCTTTCAGTTCTGGTACAATTGTTCCAAATTTAAATAAATATATACATATAAATGTTTATTTCAAATCTGAAGCCTGCATTGTACCATTGAAGCCTCAACTAAAGTAATTATATGAGCAGTTCTCAAAATAGTGCAATTCAGTACAAAGAGATTCTTGCATTTTCATCTCGTGAGGCATTTTTCCTCTAATTTACTTTAATTTTTCCGACTGACGGAAATCCATCAGGGCTACAGAGAACTTGAATCCCTGCAGACGAAATGATAACTTCTCTAACTTACTTACCATATACAATGTTGAAAAGACAAAAGAAGTCCTTAAACCTCTTTTTCGTGACGGCCAAACATGCTATAGTCCAATGCCGGCTCGTTTGACAGAATGTATTTCATCTTTTGCCTTGTTGCATCATCTACACTTGTAAATGCCACCATGGCAACCTAGGGATGAAAAAATAGGCTTACATTAATTGCTAAGACAATAAGCCTCAAAGATTTAAAGAATTAAGCTGGAAATGGCAAAGAAGAACACTTTTTCAACAGTGTGTGAACAACTGTGATCTGGACAAATCTAAATGTGACAGGAAGACAATGGTTGAGAGAAGTCAACAGGGAGCAATTAGAATTCATGTTTTTTGCACAGGTAAATACTGTGTGGTTAACATTCACCCACCAACTATAAATTTTCAGGTTAAATTCAGCTCAGTACAATTTTAACACACTTGTAGATGAAAACTAGCCAGCCAAGAATTAGAACAATGGAAAAGTTCTTATTATGTTTGGATTTGTCATATTTCGGCATAATCAGAGGCAGAATTTTGCCAGTTTGACAGGTAAATGTGTTGTGTGCACAAATGCGTCTCTGCTGGCGAGATGAAGCGATTTGTGCATTTCTGCTGAAAACGGCCATGCTGAGCTGCAGCCTGGCTCCCAATACATAGTCCAACCACCGTCTACACTTAGAATATTTCCCTCTGCCTTCTCTCTTCGCGCCCCTGGTAGTCCAACCATTTTTTACACTTAGTGCATTTTCCTCTAGCTCCTTTCTCCGCACCCCTGGTAGTCCAAGCACCCTCTACACTTAGAATATTTCCCTCTGCCTCCTCTCTTCGCGCCCCTGGTAGTCCAACCATTTTTTACACTTAGTGCATTGTCCTCTGCCTCCGCTCTTCGCGCCCCTCGTACCCCGAGCGAAGGGATGGAGGGGGCTTTTGCTGGCGGACCTCGGCCGACAAAAGCTTGGATCGAGGGATGACTTTCAATAGATCGCAGCGAAGTTGCTGCTCTGCTGCGTACGAAACCCTGACCCGTGCCGCTGATTTTTCACGGATCACCTCAGCCGGCTCCACGCACTGCAGCTCCACCAGACAGGTCACGTTCAGCCTCCACCCCGCCTGTTGCGTGACATATGGCATAATCAGAGGCAGAACTGGTGTAATTTCTCCAGTTTTGCAGGTACACATGCTGTGTGTGCAAATATCGCTTCTCTCGGCGAGATAAAGCGATTTGGTCATTTCTGTTTAAAACGGCCGTGCTGACCTCCACCCTGGCTCCCAATGCATCATTTTGATCACTTTTTATTACAATCAGTCCGAATGGGGTGTGGGATGAGGCGGAGGTGCCTGTCTTCGCCTTCCACGGGGGGTGAGTGGAGGCCGAGCGCGCAGCCGAACACAGTGCGCCTTCCTCGGCTTGTGGTGGTCAGACATGCCGCTGATTTTTCACGGTCCCCCCCAGCTGGCTCAGCGCACTGCAGCTCAAGCAGACAGGTCCTGATCAGGCTCCAGACTGCCCGTTGTGTCACATATAGCATAATGAGAGGCAGAGCTGGTGTAATTTTGCCAGTTTTGCAGGTAAATGTGTTGTGTGCACAAATGCGTCTCTGCTGGCGAGATAAAGCGATTTGGTCATTTCTGCTCAGAACGGCCGGGCTGAGCTCCACCCTGGCTCCCAATACATCATTTTGATCAGTTTTTATTACAATCAGCTCGAATGGGATGTGAGTGTTTTGGGTCTGATAAATGCACGCATCCCCGGAGCTCAGCGCTCATTTGCATGTATAAGCTCAAAAATTGCCACAGTTATCCAAGTAACGTGAGAGCGATCAAAGGAACCATAACTGATTAAATGAGCCATTCGCAGTTTCACTGTACCGGCCGTGTGTACTTAGATTTGCATGGCTTAATCTTTGAGACAAGCATATGCTACTGGCAGGATCAACCAGGTAGCCCAACCGTCTAAACCTCCCCAGTCGGGCGGGTGGAGGCAGGCCCCGGGCGAGCGGGGCGAGCCTGACCCACCCACCGCGAGCCGGAGGCGGTCTGGTCTGGGTTGGCCTCACCGGGGGTCTCGGAGGAACCGGGGCCCGCGGCTCGGCTCGGCTGCTTCATCCCTCCCTCCGGGGAGGGATGTATATATACACAACATACACGCTTATGTCCTGTTCGCTTTGAGAACACCGAGTTGCTTCTGGAGACGGCGCCGCAGTCTGCAGGAGCTGCCCCCCCCCTCCCGACGGGATGGGGGGGTCCGGGACACCCTGCGACGGACTCCGTGGAAGGACCGCTGTGAGGAGAGAGACGGGGCGTCTCGGTCTCGCTACCAATGGGTGTCAGGCACCGGGATGCGGGATGCGGAGGACCGCAAGAGTCGCAGCCCCGGGCCGGGGGAGGCGAGCATGCTGGCCGGGGGAACCGACCGCAGAATGCGCCCTGGAGGTCCAGGGGCCCGTGGAGGCCCTCCGATGGCATGCCACGAATGCCGTTCGGTCAGTGGAAAAGCGAGCCTCGCACTGCCTGGAGGTCAACAGTTTTTGAAAATTGCCTTGCCTGTAAATCTGCTGGAGGTGGTCGAAGTTTATGGATACCACTGCTTGACACCGGAGGAAGGGCACAAGCCCCAAAGGTCCCCAGCTCTGTCCCTTCTCCCGGTCTGAAAACACTTTGAAATTTTAACGGCCCCTGGTAGTCCAACCACACTCTACACTTAGAATATTTCCCTCTGCCTCCTCTCTTCCTGCCCCTGGTAGTCCAACCACCCTCTACACTTAGAACATTTCCCTCTGCCTCCTCTCTTCGCGCCCCTGGTAGTCCAACCACACTCTACACTTAGACTATTTCCCTCTGCCTCCTCTCTTCGCGCCCCTGGTAGTCCAACCACCCTCTACACTTAGAATATTTCCCTCTGCCTCCTCTCTTCGCGCCCCTGGTAGTCCAACCACCCTCTACACTTAGAATATTTTCCTCTGGCTCGGCTCGGCTCTGAGGAAGGGCACAAGCCCCAAAGGTCCCCAGCTCTGTCCCTTCTCCCGGTCTGAAAACACTTTGAAATTTTAACGGCACCGGGAGAAGGGCACAAGCCTCTAGCTCCTCTCTCCGCGCCCCTGGTAGTCCAACCACCCTCTACAGAATCAGAATCAGAATCAGCTTTATTGGCCAAGTATGTGCACATACAAGGAATTTGACTCTGGTAACTTTTACTCTCTGGTACAGTACAAACTTAAATAGCGAAATAAGAATAAAATAAAACACAATAAAATAAATCTCAATCTGTACATATAAAATATAGGTAATATATACACCGGGGTTATTGTACAGTGAATATTTACAGGGCAGAGTCATTGTTTATTGTTCATGTGGATGGTCTCTCGCTCTGTGACTGCTCAGAGTTCATCAGAGCGACAGCCCGGGGGAAAAAACTGTCCTTGTGGCGGGTGGTTTTGGCGTACAGTGCTCTGTAACGCCGGCCTGAGGGGAGGAGTCTTAACAGTTTGTGACCAGGGTGTGAGGGGTCTGTGGAGATTTTCCTGGCCCGCTTCCTGACCCGGGACCGGTACAGGTCCTGGATGGAGGGAAGATCGGTGCCAATGATCCTCTCTGCAGCCCTGACTGTTCTCTGCAGTCTGTCCCTGTCATGCCTGGTGGAGGATCCAAACCAGACAGTGATGGACGTGGTCAGGACAGACTGGACTATTGCAGTGTAGAATATGATCAGCAGCTCCTGAGGCAGGTTGAACTTTCTGAGCTGGCGCAGAAAGTTCAACCAGTCAAAGCAGGCCTGTAACTGCATCTTTGACTCGTCTGTCCATCTCTTCACAGTTTTCACTGCAGGATTAGCAGATTTCAGCTTTTGCCTGTAGGATGGGATGAGGTGGACCAGGCAGTGGTCAGAAAGTCCCAAAGCAGCACGGGGGACAGAGCGATATGCGTCCTTTATTGTGGTGTAGCAGTGGTCCAGAGTGTTCATGTCCCTGGTGGGACACGTCACGTGCTGTCTATATTTTGGCATTTCGACCTTTAGATTTGCTCTGTTAAAATCCCCGAGAATGATTAGCAGAGAGTCCGGGTGTGTTTTCTCCACGTCTGTAATCTGGTCGGCGAGGTGATGTAACGCCTCCGTTACGCACGCCTGCGGTGGAATGTACACACCGACCAGCACAAACGATGCGAACTCCCGCGGTGAATAAAATGGTCTACAGTTTATGAAGAGTGATTCCAAGTGAGGGCTGCATAACTTCTTTAGCACTGTGACATCTGTACACCAACCTTCGTTAATGTAGAAGCACGTTCCTCCACCCTTTGACTTCCCAGACAGTTCCGTGCAGCGGTCCGCACGGAACAGCTGGAAGCCCGGCAGCCGTAGTGCGCTGTCCGGGATGTGTTCGCTGAGCCAGGTTTCAGTGAAGCACAGGGCGGCTGAACGGCAAAAGTCTGAGTTCTTGGTTAGGAGAAGAAGCAGTTCCACCATTTTGTTAGCCAGAGAGCGGACGTTTCCCAAGTGTATGGACGGGAGAGCGGTGCGCAATCCCCGCTGTCGCAGCTTGACGAGCGCTCCAGCTCGTTTTCCGCGCCGGCGTCTCCGTCTAAATCCACAGAGCGCTGCTGCTCCTCCAACCAAAATCTCCAAAAAACAGTCTGGCTGGCTGAAAACCGGTGAAAAACTACACTTAGAAAATTTCCCTCTGCCTCCTCTCTTCGCGCCCCTGCTAGTCCAACCATTTTTTACACGCAGCCGACCACGGGGCGCCTTCCTCGGCTTGTGCTGGTCAGACATGCCGCTGATTTTTCACGGTCCCCCCCAGCTGGCTCAGCGCACTGCAGCTCAAGCAGACAGGTCCTGATCAGACTCCAGACTGCCTGTTGTGTCACATATAGCATAATGAGAGGCAGAGCTGGTGTAATTTTGCCAGTTTTGCAGGTAAATGTCTTGTGTGCACGAATGCGTCTCTGCTGGCGAGATAAAGCGATTTGGTCATTTCTGCTCAGAACAGCCGGGCTGAGCTCCACCCTGGCTCACAATACATCATTTTAATCAGTTGCCTCACATATAGCCTAATGAGAGGCAGAATTGGTGTAATTTCTCCAGTTTTGCAGGTAAATATGCTGTGTGTACAAATATCGCTTCTCTCGGCGAGATAAAGCGATTTGGTCATTTCTGTTTAAAACGGCCGTGCTGACCTCCACCCTGGCTCCCAATGCATCATTTTGATCAGTTTTTATTACAATCAGTCCGAATGGGGTGTGGGATGAGGCGGAGATGCCTGTCTTCGCCTTCCACGGGGGGTGAGTGGAGGCCGAGCGCGCAGCCGAACACAGTGCGCCTTCCTCGGCTTGTGGTGGTCAGACATGCCGCTGATTTTTCACGGTCCCCCCCAGCTGGCTCAGCGCACTGCAGCTCAAGCAGACAGGTCCTGATCAGACTCCAGACTGCCTGTTGTGTCACATATAGCATAATGAGAGGCAGAGCTGGTGTAATTTTGCCAGTTTTGCAGGTAAATGTGTTGTGTGCACAAATGCGTCTCTGCTGGCGAGATAAAGCGATTTGGTCATTTCTGCTCAGAACGGCCGGGCTGAGCTCCACCCTGGCTCCCAATACATCATTTTGATCAGTTTTTATTACAATCAGCTCGAATGGGATGTGAGTGTTTTGGGTCTGATAAATGCACGCATCCCCGGAGCTCAGCGCTCATTTGCATGTATAAGCTCAAAAATTGCCACAGTTATCCAAGTAACGTGAGAGCGATCAAAGGAACCATAACTGATTAAATGAGCCATTCGCAGTTTCACTGTACCGGCCGTGTGTACTTAGATTTGCATGGCTTAATCTTTGAGACAAGCATATGCTACTGGCAGGATCAACCAGGTAGCCCAACCGTCTAAACCTCCCCAGTCGGGCGGGTGGAGGCAAGCCCCGGGCGAGCGGGGCTAGCCTGACCCACCCACCGCGAGCCGGAGGCGGTCTGGTCTGGGTTGGCCTCACCGGGGGTCTCGGAGGAACCGGGGCCCGCGGCTCGGCTCGGCTGCTTCATCCCTCCCTCCGGGGAGGGATGTATATATACACAACATACACGCTTATGTCCTGTTCGCTTTGAGAACACCGAGTTGCTTCTGGAGACGGCGCCGCAGTCTGCAGGAGCTGCCCCCCCCCCCCCTCCCGACGGGATGGGGGGGTCCGGGACACCCTGCGACGGACTCCGTGGAAGGACCGCTGTGAGGAGAGAGACGGGGCGTCTCGGTCTCGCTACCAATGGGTGTCAGGCACCGGGATGCGGGATGCGGAGGACCGCAAGAGTCGCAGCCCCGGGCCGGGGGAGGCGAGCATGCTGGCCGGGGGAACCGACCGCAGAATGCGCCCTGGAGGTCCAGGGGCCCGTGGAGGCCCTCCGATGGCATGCCACGAATGCCGTTCGGTCAGTGGAAAAGCGAGCCTCGCACTGCCTGGAGGTCAACAGTTTTTGAAAATTGCCTTGCCTGTAAATCTGCTGGAGGTGGTCGAAGTTTATGGATACCACTGCTTGACACCGGAGGAAGGGCACAAGCCCCAAAGGTCCCCAGCTCTGTCCCTTCTCCCGGTCTGAAAACACTTTGAAATTTTAACGGCCCCTGGTAGTCCAACCACACTCTACACTTAGAATATTTCCCTCTGCCTCCTCTCTTCCCGCCCCTGGTAGTCCAACCACCCTCTACACTTAGAATATTTCCCTCTGCCTCCTCTCTTCGCGCCCCTGGTAGTCCAACCACCCTCTAGACTTAGAACATTTCCCTCTGCCTCCTCTCTTCGCGCCCCTGGTAGTCCAACCACACTCTACACTTAGACTATTTCCCTCTGCCTCCTCTCTTCGCGCCCCTGGTAGTCCAACCACCCTCTACACTTAGAATATTTCCCTCTGCCTCCTCTCTTCGCGCCCCTGGTAGTCCAACCACCCTCTACACTTAGAATATTTTCCTCTGGCTCGGCTCGGCTCTGAGGAAGGGCACAAGCCCCAAAGGTCCCCAGCTCTGTCCCTTCTCCCGGTCTGAAAACACTTTGAAATTTTAACGGCACCGGGAGAAGGGCACAAGCCTCTAGCTCCTCTCTCCGCGCCCCTGGTAGTCCAACCACCCTCCACACTTAAAATATTTCCCTCTGCCTCCTCTCTTCGCGCCCCTGGTAGTCCAACCACCCTCTACACTTAGAATATTTCCCTCTGCCTCCTCTCTTCGCTCCCCTGGTAGTCCAACCACCCTCTACAGAATCAGAATCAGAATCAGCTTTATTGGCCAAGTATGTGCACATACAAGGAATTTGACTCTGGTAACTTTTACTCTCTGGTACAGTACAAACTTAAATAGCGAAATAAGAATAAAATAAAACACAATAAAATAAATCTCAATCTGTACATATAAAATATAGGTAATATATACCAGTGTTGTATAGTAACGAAGTAAAAATACTTCGTTACTATACTTAAGTAGTATTTTTTTATATTTGTACTTTACTTTACTACTTCTATTTCTGACGACTTTTACTTTTACTTCACTACATTTTCCGAAAAAAAATCAATACTTTTACTTCATTACATTTACCTGAGCATCCTCGTTACTTGTTACAAAATAAGGAACGTGATAGCAAATGGACAATCTTCGTTTTGTTGTAGTGGGACCAGTAGCCAATGATGTTGGAGATACAGACCGCAAGACATTATCATTGGTTTACCCCGTTGTGCGGCGGATGAAATCAGCGGCCAGCGGGTACATTTCAAATTAATGGTCGCATTATCATGTCAGTAGTCTCAGACAAGTCGGGTCTCTAATGTTATTTGAAGAGAAGGAGGAAGACAGAGCCTAAAATGTCAGAGATGGAGGTGACTGAATCGGCGACTGAACCTGAACCTGCTGCTGAAACAACCAGCATAGGCGACAACGACGACGACGATGACGATGAACACCCATATGGTTGGGTTTATGTAAGGAGGTGTTGAAGCTCCTTTATTCTGCGTGTTTAAGTGTCTTGTGACACTTTGCAAATTAAACAAAACTTAAAAACTAAATTAAACAGGAATAAAGAAAATGTTACAACTCAAATTTCTGATTGCATTTTATTAACAGTACTTTTTACTTTTGATACTTAAGTACAGTAAATACTAGCTACTTTTTTACTTTTACTCAAGTAATATTCTAGCAGGCAACTTTTGCTTTTACTTGAGTAATTTTCCAGTAAGGTACTTTTACTTTTACTCAAGTATGGCTTTTGGGTACTTTATACAACACTGATATATACACCGGGGTTATTGTACAGTGAATATTTACAGGGCAGAGTCATTGTTTATTGTTCATGTGGATGGTCTCTCGCTCTGTGACTGCTCAGAGTTCATCAGAGCGACAGCCCGGGGGAAAAAACTGTCCTTGTGGCGGGTGGTTTTGGCGTACAGTGCTCTGTAACGCCGGCCTGAGGGGAGGAGTCTTAACAGTTTGTGACCAGGGTGTGAGGGGTCTGTGGAGATTTTCCTGGCCCGCTTCCTGACCCGGGACCGGTACAGGTCCTGGATGGAGGGAAGATCGGTGCCAATGATCCTCTCTGCAGCCCTGACTGTTCTCTGCAGTCTGTCCCTGTCATGCCTGGTGGAGGATCCAAACCAGACAGTGATGGACGTGGTCAGGACAGACTGGACTATTGCAGTGTAGAATATGATCAGCAGCTCCTGAGGCAGGTTGAACTTTCTGAGCTGGCGCAGAAAGTTCAACCAGTCAAAGCAGGCCTGTAACTGCATCTTTGACTCGTCTGTCCATCTCTTCACAGTTTTCACTGCAGGATTAGCAGATTTCAGCTTTTGCCTGTAGGATGGGATGAGGTGGACCAGGCAGTGGTCAGAAAGTCCCAAAGCAGCACGGGGGACAGAGCGATATGCGTCCTTTATTGTGGTGTAGCAGTGGTCCAGAGTGTTCATGTCCCTGGTGGGACACGTCACGTGCTGTCTATATTTTGGCATTTCGACCTTTAGATTTGCTCTGTTAAAATCCCCGAGAATGATTAGCAGAGAGTCCGGGTGTGTTTTCTCCACGTCTGTAATCTGGTCGGCGAGGTGATGTAACGCCTCCGTTACGCACGCCTGCGGTGGAATGTACACACCGACCAGCACAAACGATGCGAACTCCCGCGGTGAATAAAATGGTCTACAGTTTATGAAGAGTGATTCCAAGTGAGGGCTGCATAACTTCTTTAGCACTGTGGCATCTGTACACCAACCTTCGTTAATGTAGAAGCACGTTCCTCCACCCTTTGACTTCCCAGACAGTTCCGTGCAGCGGTCCGCACGGAACAGCTGGAAGCCCGGCAGCCGTAGTGCGCTGTCCGGGATGTGTTCGCTGAGCCAGGTTTCAGTGAAGCACAGGGCGGCTGAACGGCAAAAGTCTGAGTTCTTGGTTAGGAGAAGAAGCAGTTCCACCATTTTGTTAGCCAGAGAGCTGACGTTTCCCAAGTGTATGGACGGGAGAGCGGTGCGCAATCCCCGCTGTCGCAGCTTGACGAGCGCTCCAGCTCGTTTTCCGCGCCGGCGTCTCCGTCTAAATCCACAGAGCGCTGCTGCTCCTCCAACCAAAATCTCCAAAAAACAGTCTGGCTGGCTGAAAACCGGTGAAAAACTACACTTAGAAAATTTCCCTCTGCCTCCTCTCTTCGCGCCCCTGCTAGTCCAACCATTTTTTACACGCAGCCGACCACGGGGCGCCTTCCTCGGCTTGTGCTGGTCAGACATGCCGCTGATTTTTCACGGTCCCCCCCAGCTGGCTCAGCGCACTGCAGCTCAAGCAGACAGGTCCTGATCAGACTCCAGACTGCCTGTTGTGTCACATATAGCATAATGAGAGGCAGAGCTGGTGTAATTTTGCCAGTTTTGCAGGTAAATGTCTTGTGTGCACGAATGCGTCTCTGCTGGCGAGATAAAGCGATTTGGTCATTTCTGCTCAGAACAGCCGGGCTGAGCTCCACCCTGGCTCACAATACATCATTTTAATCAGTTGCCTCACATATAGCCTAATGAGAGGCAGAATTGGTGTAATTTCTCCAGTTTTGCAGGTAAATATGCTGTGTGTACAAATATCGCTTCTCTCGGCGAGATAAAGCGATTTGGTCATTTCTGTTTAAAACGGCCGTGCTGACCTCCACCCTGGCTCCCAATGCATCATTTTGATCAGTTTTTATTACAATCAGTCCGAATGGGGTGTGGGATGAGGCGGAGATGCCTGTCTTCGCCTTCCACGGGGGGTGAGTGGAGGCCGAGCGCGCAGCCGAACACAGTGCGCCTTCCTCGGCTTGTGGTGGTCAGACATGCCGCTGATTTTTCACGGTCCCCCCCAGCTGGCTCAGCGCACTGCAGCTCAAGCAGACAGGTCCTGATCAGACTCCAGACTGCCTGTTGTGTCACATATAGCATAATGAGAGGCAGAGCTGGTGTAATTTTGCCAGTTTTGCAGGTAAATGTGTTGTGTGCACAAATGCGTCTCTGCTGGCGAGATAAAGCGATTTGGTCATTTCTGCTCAGAACGGCCGGGCTGAGCTCCACCCTGGCTCCCAATACATCATTTTGATCAGTTTTTATTACAATCAGCTCGAATGGGATGTGAGTGTTTTGGGTCTGATAAATGCACGCATCCCCGGAGCTCAGCGCTCATTTGCATGTATAAGCTCAAAAATTGCCACAGTTATCCAAGTAACGTGAGAGCGATCAAAGGAACCATAACTGATTAAATGAGCCATTCGCAGTTTCACTGTACCGGCCGTGTGTACTTAGATTTGCATGGCTTAATCTTTGAGACAAGCATATGCTACTGGCAGGATCAACCAGGTAGCCCAACCGTCTAAACCTCCCCAGTCGGGCGGGTGGAGGCAAGCCCCGGGCGAGCGGGGCTAGCCTGACCCACCCACCGCGAGCCGGAGGCGGTCTGGTCTGGGTTGGCCTCACCGGGGGTCTCGGAGGAACCGGGGCCCGCGGCTCGGCTCGGCTGCTTCATCCCTCCCTCCGGGGAGGGATGTATATATACACAACATACACGCTTATGTCCTGTTCGCTTTGAGAACACCGAGTTGCTTCTGGAGACGGCGCCGCAGTCTGCAGGAGCTGCCCCCCCCCCCCCTCCCGACGGGATGGGGGGGTCCGGGACACCCTGCGACGGACTCCGTGGAAGGACCGCTGTGAGGAGAGAGACGGGGCGTCTCGGTCTCGCTACCAATGGGTGTCAGGCACCGGGATGCGGGATGCGGAGGACCGCAAGAGTCGCAGCCCCGGGCCGGGGGAGGCGAGCATGCTGGCCGGGGGAACCGACCGCAGAATGCGCCCTGGAGGTCCAGGGGCCCGTGGAGGCCCTCCGATGGCATGCCACGAATGCCGTTCGGTCAGTGGAAAAGCGAGCCTCGCACTGCCTGGAGGTCAACAGTTTTTGAAAATTGCCTTGCCTGTAAATCTGCTGGAGGTGGTCGAAGTTTATGGATACCACTGCTTGACACCGGAGGAAGGGCACAAGCCCCAAAGGTCCCCAGCTCTGTCCCTTCTCCCGGTCTGAAAACACTTTGAAATTTTAACGGCCCCTGGTAGTCCAACCACACTCTACACTTAGAATATTTCCCTCTGCCTCCTCTCTTCCCGCCCCTGGTAGTCCAACCACCCTCTACACTTAGAATATTTCCCTCTGCCTCCTCTCTTCGCGCCCCTGGTAGTCCAACCACCCTCTAGACTTAGAACATTTCCCTCTGCCTCCTCTCTTCGCGCCCCTGGTAGTCCAACCACACTCTACACTTAGACTATTTCCCTCTGCCTCCTCTCTTCGCGCCCCTGGTAGTCCAACCACCCTCTACACTTAGAATATTTCCCTCTGCCTCCTCTCTTCGCGCCCCTGGTAGTCCAACCACCCTCTACACTTAGAATATTTTCCTCTGGCTCGGCTCGGCTCTGAGGAAGGGCACAAGCCCCAAAGGTCCCCAGCTCTGTCCCTTCTCCCGGTCTGAAAACACTTTGAAATTTTAACGGCACCGGGAGAAGGGCACAAGCCTCTAGCTCCTCTCTCCGCGCCCCTGGTAGTCCAACCACCCTCCACACTTAAAATATTTCCCTCTGCCTCCTCTCTTCGCGCCCCTGGTAGTCCAACCACCCTCTACACTTAGAATATTTCCCTCTGCCTCCTCTCTTCGCTCCCCTGGTAGTCCAACCACCCTCTACAGAATCAGAATCAGAATCAGCTTTATTGGCCAAGTATGTGCACATACAAGGAATTTGACTCTGGTAACTTTTACTCTCTGGTACAGTACAAACTTAAATAGCGAAATAAGAATAAAATAAAACACAATAAAATAAATCTCAATCTGTACATATAAAATATAGGTAATATATACCAGTGTTGTATAGTAACGAAGTAAAAATACTTCGTTACTATACTTAAGTAGTATTTTTTTATATTTGTACTTTACTTTACTACTTCTATTTCTGACGACTTTTACTTTTACTTCACTACATTTTCCGAAAAAAAATCAATACTTTTACTTCATTACATTTACCTGAGCATCCTCGTTACTTGTTACAAAATAAGGAACGTGATAGCAAATGGACAATCTTCGTTTTGTTGTAGTGGGACCAGTAGCCAATGATGTTGGAGATACAGACCGCAAGACATTATCATTGGTTTACCCCGTTGTGCGGCGGATGAAATCAGCGGCCAGCGGGTACATTTCAAATTAATGGTCGCATTATCATGTCAGTAGTCTCAGACAAGTCGGGTCTCTAATGTTATTTGAAGAGAAGGAGGAAGACAGAGCCTAAAATGTCAGAGATGGAGGTGACTGAATCGGCGACTGAACCTGAACCTGCTGCTGAAACAACCAGCATAGGCGACAACGACGACGACGATGACGATGAACACCCATATGGTTGGGTTTATGTAAGGAGGTGTTGAAGCTCCTTTATTCTGCGTGTTTAAGTGTCTTGTGACACTTTGCAAATTAAACAAAACTTAAAAACTAAATTAAACAGGAATAAAGAAAATGTTACAACTCAAATTTCTGATTGCATTTTATTAACAGTACTTTTTACTTTTGATACTTAAGTACAGTAAATACTAGCTACTTTTTTACTTTTACTCAAGTAATATTCTAGCAGGCAACTTTTACTTTTACTTGAGTAATTTTCCAGTAAGGTACTTTTACTTTTACTCAAGTATGGCTTTTGGGTACTTTATACAACACTGATATATACACCGGGGTTATTGTACAGTGAATATTTACAGGGCAGAGTCATTGTTTATTGTTCATGTGGATGGTCTCTCGCTCTGTGACTGCTCAGAGTTCATCAGAGCGACAGCCCGGGGGAAAAAACTGTCCTTGTGGCGGGTGGTTTTGGCGTACAGTGCTCTGTAACGCCGGCCTGAGGGGAGGAGTCTTAACAGTTTGTGACCAGGGTGTGAGGGGTCTGTGGAGATTTTCCTGGCCCGCTTCCTGACCCGGGACCGGTACAGGTCCTGGATGGAGGGAAGATCGGTGCCAATGATCCTCTCTGCAGCCCTGACTGTTCTCTGCAGTCTGTCCCTGTCATGCCTGGTGGAGGATCCAAACCAGACAGTGATGGACGTGGTCAGGACAGACTGGACTATTGCAGTGTAGAATATGATCAGCAGCTCCTGAGGCAGGTTGAACTTTCTGAGCTGGCGCAGAAAGTTCAACCAGTCAAAGCAGGCCTGTAACTGCATCTTTGACTCGTCTGTCCATCTCTTCACAGTTTTCACTGCAGGATTAGCAGATTTCAGCTTTTGCCTGTAGGATGGGATGAGGTGGACCAGGCAGTGGTCAGAAAGTCCCAAAGCAGCACGGGGGACAGAGCGATATGCGTCCTTTATTGTGGTGTAGCAGTGGTCCAGAGTGTTCATGTCCCTGGTGGGACACGTCACGTGCTGTCTATATTTTGGCATTTCGACCTTTAGATTTGCTCTGTTAAAATCCCCGAGAATGATTAGCAGAGAGTCCGGGTGTGTTTTCTCCACGTCTGTAATCTGGTCGGCGAGGTGATGTAACGCCTCCGTTACGCACGCCTGCGGTGGAATGTACACACCGACCAGCACAAACGATGCGAACTCCCGCGGTGAATAAAATGGTCTACAGTTTATGAAGAGTGATTCCAAGTGAGGGCTGCATAACTTCTTTAGCACTGTGGCATCTGTACACCAACCTTCGTTAATGTAGAAGCACGTTCCTCCACCCTTTGACTTCCCAGACAGTTCCGTGCAGCGGTCCGCACGGAACAGCTGGAAGCCCGGCAGCCGTAGTGCGCTGTCCGGGATGTGTTCGCTGAGCCAGGTTTCAGTGAAGCACAGGGCGGCTGAACGGCAAAAGTCTGAGTTCTTGGTTAGGAGAAGAAGCAGTTCCACCATTTTGTTAGCCAGAGAGCGGACGTTTCCCAAGTGTATGGACGGGAGAGCGGTGCGCAATCCCCGCTGTCGCAGCTTGACGAGCGCTCCAGCTCGTTTTCCGCGCCGGCGTCTCCGTCTAAATCCACAGAGCGCTGCTGCTCCTCCAACCAAAATCTCCAAAAAACAGTCTGGCTGGCTGAAAACCGGTGAAAAACTACACTTAGAAAATTTCCCTCTGCCTCCTCTCTTCGCGCCCCTGCTAGTCCAACCATTTTTTACACGCAGCCGACCACGGGGCGCCTTCCTCGGCTTGTGGTGGTCAGACATGCCGCTGATTTTTCACGGTCCCCCCCAGCTGGCTCAGCGCACTGCAGCTCAAGCAGACAGGTCCTGATCAGACTCCAGACTGCCTGTTGTGTCACATATAGCATAATGAGAGGCAGAGCTGGTGTAATTTTGCCAGTTTTGCAGGTAAATGTGTTGTGTGCACAAATGCGTCTCTGCTGGCGAGATAAAGCGATTTGGTCATTTCTGCTCAGAACGGCCGGGCTGAGCTCCACCCTGGCTCCCAATACATCATTTTGATCAGTTTTTATTACAATCAGCTCGAATGGGATGTGAGTGTTTTGGGTCTGATAAATGCACGCATCCCCGGAGCTCAGCGCTCGTTTGCATGTATAAGCTCAAAAATTGCCACAGTTATCCAAGTAACGTGAGAGCGATCAAAGGAACCATAACTGATTAAATGAGCCATTCGCAGTTTCACTGTACCGGCCGTGTGTACTTAGATTTGCATGGCTTAATCTTTGAGACAAGCATATGCTACTGGCAGGATCAACCAGGTAGCCCAACCGTCTAAACCTCCCCAGTCGGGCGGGTGGAGGCAGGCCCCGGGCGAGCGGGGCTAGCCTGACCCACCCACCGCGAGCCGGAGGCGGTCTGGTCTGGGTTGGCCTCACCGGGGGTCTCGGAGGAACCGGGGCCCGCGGCTCGGCTCGGCTGCTTCATCCCTCCCTCCGCGGAGGGATGTATATATACACAACATACACGCTTATGTCCTGTTCGCTTTGAGAACACCGAGTTGCTTCTGGAGACGGCGCCGCAGTCTGCAGGAGCTGCCCCCCTCCCGACGGGATGGGGGGGTCCGGGACACCCTGCGACGGACTCCGTGGAAGGACCGCTGTGAGGAGAGAGACGGAGCGTCTCGGTCTCGCTACCAATGGGTGTCAGGCACCGGGATGCGGGATGCGGAGGACCGCAAGAGTCGCAGCCCCGGGCCGGGGGAGGCGAGCATGCTGGCCGGGGGAACCGACCGCAGAATGCGCCCTGGAGGTCCAGGGGCCCGCGGAGGCCCTCCGATGGCATGCCACGAATGCCGTTCGGTCAGTGGAAAAGCGAGCCTCGCACTGCCTGGAGGTCAACAGTTTTTGAAAATTGCCTTGCCTGTAAATCTGCTGGAGGTGGTCGAAGTTTATGGATACCACTGCTTGACACCGGAGGAAGGGCACAAGCCCCAAAGGTCCCCAGCTCTGTCCCTTCTCCCGGTCTGAAAACACTTTGAAATTTTAACGGCCCCTGGTAGTCCAACCACACTCTACACTTAGAATATTTCCCTCTGCCTCCTCTCTTCGCGCCCCTGGTAGTCCAACCACCCTCTACACTTAGTGCATTTCCCTTTGCCTCCTCTCTTCGCGCCCCTGGTAGTCCAACCACCCTCTAGACTTAGAACATTTCCCTCTGCCTCCTCTCTTCGCGCCCCTGGTAGTCCAACCACCCTCTACACTTAGAATATTTCCCTCTGCCTCCTCTCTACGCGCCCCTGGTAGTCCAACCACCCTCTACACTTAGAATATTTTCCTCTGGCTCGGCTCGGCTCTGAGGAAGGGCACAAGCCCCAAAGGTCCCCAGCTCTGTCCCTTCTCCCGGTCTGAAAACACTTTGAAATTTTAACGGCACCGGGAGAAGGGCACAAGCCTCTAGCTCCTCTCTCCGCGCCCCTGGTAGTCCAACCACCCTCCACACTTAAAATATTTCCCTCTGCCTCCTCTCTTCGCGCCCCTGGTAGTCCAACCACCCTCTACACTTAGAATATTTCCCTCTGCCTCCTCTCTTCGCTCCCCTGGTAGTCCAACCACCCTCTACAGAATCAGAATCAGAATCAGCTTTATTGGCCAAGTATGTGCACATACAAGGAATTTGACTCTGGTAACTTTTACTCTCTGGTACAGTACAAACTTAAATAGCGAAATAAGAATAAAATAAAACACAATAAAATAAATCTCAATCTGTACATATAAAATATAGGTAATATATACACCGGGGTTATTGTACAGTGAATATTTACAGGGCAGAGTCATTGTTTATTGTTCATGTGGATGGTCTCTCGCTCTGTGACTGCTCAGAGTTCATCAGAGCGACAGCCCGGGGGAAAAAACTGTCCTTGTGGCGGGTGGTTTTGGCGTACAGTGCTCTGTAACGCCGGTCTGAGGGGAGGAGTCTTAACAGTTTGTGACCAGGGTGTGAGGGGTCTGTGGAGATTTTCCTGGCCCGCTTCCTGACCCGGGACCGGTACAGGTCCTGGATGGAGGGAAGATCGGTGCCAATGATCCTCTCTGCAGCCCTGACTGTTCTCTGCAGTCTGTCCCTGTCATGCCTGGTGGAGGATCCAAACCAGACAGTGATGGACGTGGTCAGGACAGACTGGACTATTGCAGTGTAGAATATGATCAGCAGCTCCTGAGGCAGGTTGAACTTTCTGAGCTGGCGCAGAAAGTTCAACCAGTCAAAGCAGGCCTGTAACTGCATCTTTGACTCGTCTGTCCATCTCTTCACAGTTTTCACTGCAGGATTAGCAGATTTCAGCTTTTGCCTGTAGGATGGGATGAGGTGGACCAGGCAGTGGTCAGAAAGTCCCAAAGCAGCACGGGGGACAGAGCGATATGCGTCCTTTATTGTGGTGTAGCAGTGGTCCAGAGTGTTCATGTCCCTGGTGGGACACGTCACGTGCTGTCTATATTTTGGCATTTCGACCTTTAGATTTGCTCTGTTAAAATCCCCGAGAATGATTAGCAGAGAGTCCGGGTGTGTTTTCTCCACGTCTGTAATCTGGTCGGCGAGGTGATGTAACGCCTCCGTTACGCACGCCTGCGGTGGAATGTACACACCGACCAGCACAAACGATGCGAACTCCCGCGGTGAATAAAATGGTCTACAGTTTATGAAGAGTGATTCCAAGTGAGGGCTGCATAACTTCTTTAGCACTGTGACATCTGTACACCAACCTTCGTTAATGTAGAAGCACGTTCCTCCACCCTTTGACTTCCCAGACAGTTCCGTGCAGCGGTCCGCACGGAACAGCTGGAAGCCCGGCAGCCGTAGTGCGCTGTCCGGGATGTGTTCGCTGAGCCAGGTTTCAGTGAAGCACAGGGCGGCTGAACGGCAAAAGTCTGAGTTCTTGGTTAGGAGAAGAAGCAGTTCCACCATTTTGTTAGCCAGAGAGCGGACGTTTCCCAAGTGTATGGACGGGAGAGCGGTGCGCAATCCCCGCTGTCGCAGCTTGACGAGCGCTCCAGCTCGTTTTCCGCGCCGGCGTCTCCGTCTAAATCCACAGAGCGCTGCTGCTCCTCCAACCAAAATCTCTAAAAAACAGTCTGGCTGGCTGAAAACCGGTGAAAAACTACACTTAGAAAATTTCCCTCTGCCTCCTCTCTTCGCGCCCCTGCTAGTCCAACCATTTTTTACACGCAGCCGACCACGGGGCGCCTTCCTCGGCTTGTGCTGGTCAGACATGCCGCTGATTTTTCACGGTCCCCCCCAGCTGGCTCAGCGCACTGCAGCTCAAGCAGACAGGTCCTGATCAGACTCCAGACTGCCTGTTGTGTCACATATAGCATAATGAGAGGCAGAGCTGGTGTAATTTTGCCAGTTTTGCAGGTAAATGTCTTGTGTGCACGAATGCGTCTCTGCTGGCGAGATAAAGCGATTTGGTCATTTCTGCTCAGAACAGCCGGGCTGAGCTCCACCCTGGCTCACAATACATCATTTTAATCAGTTGCCTCACATATAGCCTAATGAGAGGCAGAATTGGTGTAATTTCTCCAGTTTTGCAGGTAAATATGCTGTGTGTACAAATATCGCTTCTCTCGGCGAGATAAAGCGATTTGGTCATTTCTGTTTAAAACGGCCGTGCTGACCTCCACCCTGGCTCCCAATGCATCATTTTGATCAGTTTTTATTACAATCAGTCCGAATGGGGTGTGGGATGAGGCGGAGATGCCTGTCTTCGCCTTCCACGGGGGGTGAGTGGAGGCCGAGCGCGCAGCCGAACACAGTGCGCCTTCCTCGGCTTGTGGTGGTCAGACATGCCGCTGATTTTTCACGGTCCCCCCCAGCTGGCTCAGCGCACTGCAGCTCAAGCAGACAGGTCCTGATCAGACTCCAGACTGCCTGTTGTGTCACATATAGCATAATGAGAGGCAGAGCTGGTGTAATTTTGCCAGTTTTGCAGGTAAATGTGTTGTGTGCACAAATGCGTCTCTGCTGGCGAGATAAAGCGATTTGGTCATTTCTGCTCAGAACGGCCGGGCTGAGCTCCACCCTGGCTCCCAATACATCATTTTGATCAGTTTTTATTACAATCAGCTCGAATGGGATGTGAGTGTTTTGGGTCTGATAAATGCACGCATCCCCGGAGCTCAGCGCTCATTTGCATGTATAAGCTCAAAAATTGCCACAGTTATCCAAGTAACGTGAGAGCGATCAAAGGAACCATAACTGATTAAATGAGCCATTCGCAGTTTCACTGTACCGGCCGTGTGTACTTAGATTTGCATGGCTTAATCTTTGAGACAAGCATATGCTACTGGCAGGATCAACCAGGTAGCCCAACCGTCTAAACCTCCCCAGTCGGGCGGGTGGAGGCAGGCCCCGGGCGAGCGGGGCTAGCCTGACCCACCCACCGCGAGCCGGAGGCGGTCTGGTCTGGGTTGGCCTCACCGGGGGTCTCGGAGGAACCGGGGCCCGCGGCTCGGCTCGGCTGCTTCATCCCTCCCTCCGGGGAGGGATGTATATATACACAACATACACGCTTATGTCCTGTTCGCTTTGAGAACACCGAGTTGCTTCTGGAGACGGCGCCGCAGTCTGCAGGAGCTGCCCCCCCCCCTCCCGACGGGATGGGGGGGTCCGGGACACCCTGCGACGGACTCCGTGGAAGGACCGCTGTGAGGAGAGAGACGGGGCGTCTCGGTCTCGCTACCAATGGGTGTCAGGCACCGGGATGCGGGATGCGGAGGACCGCAAGAGTCGCAGCCCCGGGCCGGGGGAGGCGAGCATGCTGGCCGGGGGAACCGACCGCAGAATGCGCCCTGGAGGTCCAGGGGCCCGTGGAGGCCCTCCGATGGCATGCCACGAATGCCGTTCGGTCAGTGGAAAAGCGAGCCTCGCACTGCCTGGAGGTCAACAGTTTTTGAAAATTGCCTTGCCTGTAAATCTGCTGGAGGTGGTCGAAGTTTATGGATACCACTGCTTGACACCGGAGGAAGGGCACAAGCCCCAAAGGTCCCCAGCTCTGTCCCTTCTCCCGGTCTGAAAACACTTTGAAATTTTAACGGCCCCTGGTAGTCCAACCACACTCTACACTTAGAATATTTCCCTCTGCCTCCTCTCTTCGCGCCCCTGGTAGTCCAACCACCCTCTACACTTAGAATATTTCCCTCTGCCTCCTCTCTTCGCGCCCCTGGTAGTCCAACCACCCTCTACACTTAGAATATTTTCCTCTGGCTCGGCTCGGCTCTGAGGAAGGGCACAAGCCCCAAAGGTCCCCAGCTCTGTCCCTTCTCCCGGTCTGAAAACACTTTGAAATTTTAACGGCACCGGGAGAAGGGCACAAGCCTCTAGCTCCTCTCTCCGCGCCCCTGGTAGTCCAACCACCCTCCACACTTAAAATATTTCCCTCTGCCTCCTCTCTTCGCGCCCCTGGTAGTCCAACCACCCTCTACAGAATCAGAATCAGAATCAGCTTTATTGGCCAAGTATGTGCACATACAAGGAATTTGACTCTGGTAACTTTTACTCTCTGGTACAGTACAAACTTAAATAGCGAAATAAGAATAAAATAAAACACAATAAAATAAATCTCAATCTGTACATATAAAATATAGGTAATATATACCAGTGTTGTATAGTAACGAAGTAAAAATACTTCGTTACTATACTTAAGTAGTATTTTTTTATATTTGTACTTTACTTTACTACTTCTATTTCTGACGACTTTTACTTTTACTTCACTACATTTTCCGAAAAAAAATCAATACTTTTACTTCATTACATTTACCTGAGCATCCTCGTTACTTGTTACAAAATAAGGAACGTGATAGCAAATGGACAATCTTCGTTTTGTTGTAGTGGGACCAGTAGCCAATGATGTTGGAGATACAGACCGCAAGACATTATCATTGGTTTACCCCGTTGTGCGGCGGATGAAATCAGCGGCCAGCGGGTACATTTCAAATTAATGGTCGCATTATCATGTCAGTAGTCTCAGACAAGTCGGGTCTCTAATGTTATTTGAAGAGAAGGAGGAAGACAGAGCCTAAAATGTCAGAGATGGAGGTGACTGAATCGGCGACTGAACCTGAACCTGCTGCTGAAACAACCAGCATAGGCGACAACGACGACGACGATGACGATGAACACCCATATGGTTGGGTTTATGTAAGGAGGTGTTGAAGCTCCTTTATTCTGCGTGTTTAAGTGTCTTGTGACACTTTGCAAATTAAACAAAACTTAAAAACTAAATTAAACAGGAATAAAGAAAATGTTACAACTCAAATTTCTGATTGCATTTTATTAACAGTACTTTTTACTTTTGATACTTAAGTACAGTAAATACTAGCTACTTTTTTACTTTTACTCAAGTAATATTCTAGCAGGCAACTTTTACTTTTACTTGAGTAATTTTCCAGTATGGTACTTTTACTTTTACTCAAGTATGGCTTTTGGGTACTTTATACAACACTGATATATACACCGGGGTTATTGTACAGTGAATATTTACAGGGCAGAGTCATTGTTTATTGTTCATGTGGATGGTCTCTCGCTCTGTGACTGCTCAGAGTTCATCAGAGCGACAGCCCGGGGGAAAAAACTGTCCTTGTGGCGGGTGGTTTTGGCGTACAGTGCTCTGTAACGCCGGCCTGAGGGGAGGAGTCTTAACAGTTTGTGACCAGGGTGTGAGGGGTCTGTGGAGATTTTCCTGGCCCGCTTCCTGACCCGGGACCGGTACAGGTCCTGGATGGAGGGAAGATCGGTGCCAATGATCCTCTCTGCAGCCCTGACTGTTCTCTGCAGTCTGTCCCTGTCATGCCTGGTGGAGGATCCAAACCAGACAGTGATGGACGTGGTCAGGACAGACTGGACTATTGCAGTGTAGAATATGATCAGCAGCTCCTGAGGCAGGTTGAACTTTCTGAGCTGGCGCAGAAAGTTCAACCAGTCAAAGCAGGCCTGTAACTGCATCTTTGACTCGTCTGTCCATCTCTTCACAGTTTTCACTGCAGGATTAGCAGATTTCAGCTTTTGCCTGTAGGATGGGATGAGGTGGACCAGGCAGTGGTCAGAAAGTCCCAAAGCAGCACGGGGGACAGAGCGATATGCGTCCTTTATTGTGGTGTAGCAGTGGTCCAGAGTGTTCATGTCCCTGGTGGGACACGTCACGTGCTGTCTATATTTTGGCATTTCGACCTTTAGATTTGCTCTGTTAAAATCCCCGAGAATGATTAGCAGAGAGTCCGGGTGTGTTTTCTCCACGTCTGTAATCTGGTCGGCGAGGTGATGTAACGCCTCCGTTACGCACGCCTGCGGTGGAATGTACACACCGACCAGCACAAACGATGCGAACTCCCGCGGTGAATAAAATGGTCTACAGTTTATGAAGAGTGATTCCAAGTGAGGGCTGCATAACTTCTTTAGCACTGTGGCATCTGTACACCAACCTTCGTTAATGTAGAAGCACGTTCCTCCACCCTTTGACTTCCCAGACAGTTCCGTGCAGCGGTCCGCACGGAACAGCTGGAAGCCCGGCAGCCGTAGTGCGCTGTCCGGGATGTGTTCGCTGAGCCAGGTTTCAGTGAAGCACAGGGCGGCTGAACGGCAAAAGTCTGAGTTCTTGGTTAGGAGAAGAAGCAGTTCCACCATTTTGTTAGCCAGAGAGCGGACGTTTCCCAAGTGTATGGACGGGAGAGCGGTGCGCAATCCCCGCTGTCGCAGCTTGACGAGCGCTCCAGCTCGTTTTCCGCGCCGGCGTCTCCGTCTAAATCCACAGAGCGCTGCTGCTCCTCCAACCAAAATCTCCAAAAAACAGTCTGGCTGGCTGAAAACCGGTGAAAAACTACACTTAGAAAATTTCCCTCTGCCTCCTCTCTTCGCGCCCCTGCTAGTCCAACCATTTTTTACACGCAGCCGACCACGGGGCGCCTTCCTCGGCTTGTGCTGGTCAGACATGCCGCTGATTTTTCACGGTCCCCCCCAGCTGGCTCAGCGCACTGCAGCTCAAGCAGACAGGTCCTGATCAGACTCCAGACTGCCTGTTGTGTCACATATAGCATAATGAGAGGCAGAGCTGGTGTAATTTTGCCAGTTTTGCAGGTAAATGTCTTGTGTGCACGAATGCGTCTCTGCTGGCGAGATAAAGCGATTTGGTCATTTCTGCTCAGAACAGCCGGGCTGAGCTCCACCCTGGCTCACAATACATCATTTTAAACAGTTGCCTCACATATAGCCTAATGAGAGGCAGAATTGGTGTAATTTCTCCAGTTTCGCAGGTAAATATGCTGTGTGTACAAATATCGCTTCTCTCGGCGAGATAAAGCGATTTGGTCATTTCTGTTTAAAACGGCCGTGCTGACCTCCACCCTGGCTCCCAATGCATCATTTTGATCAGTTTTTATTACAATCAGTCCGAATGGGGTGTGGGATGAGGCGGAGATGCCTGTCTTCGCCTTCCACGGGGGTCGAGTGGAGGCCGAGCGCGCAGCCGAACACAGTGCGCCTTCCTCGGCTTGTGGTGGTCAGACATGCCGCTGATTTTTCACGGTCCCCCCCAGCTGGCTCAGCGCACTGCAGCTCAAGCAGACAGGTCCTGATCAGACTCCAGACTGCCTGTTGTGTCACATATAGCATAATGAGAGGCAGAGCTGGTGTAATTTTGCCAGTTTTGCAGGTAAATGTGTTGTGTGCACAAATGCGTCTCTGCTGGCGAGATAAAGCGATTTGGTCATTTCTGCTCAGAACGGCCGGGCTGAGCTCCACCCTGGCTCCCAATACATCATTTTGATCAGTTTTTATTACAATCAGCTCGAATGGGATGTGAGTGTTTTGGGTCTGATAAATGCACGCATCCCCGGAGCTCAGCGCTCGTTTGCATGTATAAGCTCAAAAATTGCCACAGTTATCCAAGTAACGTGAGAGCGATCAAAGGAACCATAACTGATTAAATGAGCCATTCGCAGTTTCACTGTACCGGCCGTGTGTACTTAGATTTGCATGGCTTAATCTTTGAGACAAGCATATGCTACTGGCAGGATCAACCAGGTAGCCCAACCGTCTAAACCTCCCCAGTCGGGCGGGTGGAGGCAGGCCCCGGGCGAGCGGGGCTAGCCTGACCCACCCACCGCGAGCCGGAGGCGGTCTGGTCTGGGTTGGCCTCACCGGGGGTCTCGGAGGAACCGGGGCCCGCGGCTCGGCTCGGCTGCTTCATCCCTCCCTCCGCGGAGGGATGTATATATACACAACATACACGCTTATGTCCTGTTCGCTTTGAGAACACCGAGTTGCTTCTGGAGACGGCGCCGCAGTCTGCAGGAGCTGCCCCCCTCCCGACGGGATGGGGGGGTCCGGGACACCCTGCGACGGACTCCGTGGAAGGACCGCTGTGAGGAGAGAGACGGAGCGTCTCGGTCTCGCTACCAATGGGTGTCAGGCACCGGGATGCGGGATGCGGAGGACCGCAAGAGTCGCAGCCCCGGGCCGGGGGAGGCGAGCATGCTGGCCGGGGGAACCGACCGCAGAATGCGCCCTGGAGGTCCAGGGGCCCGCGGAGGCCCTCCGATGGCATGCCACGAATGCCGTTCGGTCAGTGGAAAAGCGAGCCTCGCACTGCCTGGAGGTCAACAGTTTTTGAAAATTGCCTTGCCTGTAAATCTGCTGGAGGTGGTCGAAGTTTATGGATACCACTGCTTGACACCGGAGGAAGGGCACAAGCCCCAAAGGTCCCCAGCTCTGTCCCTTCTCCCGGTCTGAAAACACTTTGAAATTTTAACGGCCCCTGGTAGTCCAACCACACTCTACACTTAGAATATTTCCCTCTGCCTCCTCTCTTCGCGCCCCTGGTAGTCCAACCACCCTCTACACTTAGTGCATTTCCCTTTGCCTCCTCTCTTCGCGCCCCTGGTAGTCCAACCACCCTCTACACTTAGAAAATTTCCCTCTGCCTCCTCTCTTCGCGCCCCTGGTAGTCCAACCACACTCTACACTTAGAATATTTCCCTCTGCCTCCTCTCTTCGCGCCCCTGGTAGTCCAACCACACTCTACACTTAGAATATTTCCCTCTGCCTCCTCTCTTCCCGCCCCTGGTAGTCCAACCACCCTCTACACTTAGAATATTTCCCTCTGCCTCCTCTCTTCCCGCCCCTGGTAGTCCAACCACCCTCTACACTTAGAATATTTCCCTCTGCCTCCTCTCTTCGCGCCCCTGGTAGTCCAACCACCCTCTAGACTTAGAACATTTCCCTCTGCCTCCTCTCTTCGCGCCCCTGGTAGTCCAACCACCCTCTACACTTAGAATATTTCCCTCTGCCTCCTCTCTACGCGCCCCTGGTAGTCCAACCACCCTCTACACTTAGAATATTTTCCTCTGGCTCGGCTCGGCTCTGAGGAAGGGCACAAGCCCCAAAGGTCCCCAGCTCTGTCCCTTCTCCCGGTCTGAAAACACTTTGAAATTTTAACGGCACCGGGAGAAGGGCACAAGCCTGTAGCTCCTCTCTCCGCGCCCCTGGTAGTCCAACCACCCTCCACACTTAAAATATTTCCCTCTGCCTCCTCTCTTCGCGCCCCTGGTAGTCCAACCACCCTCTACACTTAGAATATTTCCCTCTGCCTCCTCTCTTCGCTCCCCTGGTAGTCCAACCACCCTCTACAGAATCAGAATCAGAATCAGCTTTATTGGCCAAGTATGTGCACATACAAGGAATTTGACTCTGGTAACTTTTACTCTCTGGTACAGTACAAACTTAAATAGCGAAATAAGAATAAAATAAAACACAATAAAATAAATCTCAATCTGTACATATAAAATATAGGTAATATATACACCGGGGTTATTGTACAGTGAATATTTACAGGGCAGAGTCATTGTTTATTGTTCATGTGGATGGTCTCCTCGCTCTGTGACTGCTCAGAGTTCATCAGAGCGACAGCCCGGGGGAAAAAACTGTCCTTGTGGCGGGTGGTTTTGGCGTACAGTGCTCTGTAACGCCGGCCTGAGGGGAGGAGTCTTAACAGTTTGTGACCAGGGTGTGAGGGGTCTGTGGAGATTTTCCTGGCCCGCTTCCTGACCCGGGACCGGTACAGGTCCTGGATGGAGGGAAGATCGGTGCCAATGATCCTCTCTGCAGCCCTGACTGTTCTCTGCAGTCTGTCCCTGTCATGCCTGGTGGAGGATCCAAACCAGACAGTGATGGACGTGGTCAGGACAGACTGGACTATTGCAGTGTAGAATATGATCAGCAGCTCCTGAGGCAGGTTGAACTTTCTGAGCTGGCGCAGAAAGTTCAACCAGTCAAAGCAGGCCTGTAACTGCATCTTTGACTCGTCTGTCCATCTCTTCACAGTTTTCACTGCAGGATTAGCAGATTTCAGCTTTTGCCTGTAGGATGGGATGAGGTGGACCAGGCAGTGGTCAGAAAGTCCCAAAGCAGCACGGGGGACAGAGCGATATGCGTCCTTTATTGTGGTGTAGCAGTGGTCCAGAGTGTTCATGTCCCTGGTGGGACACGTCACGTGCTGTCTATATTTTGGCATTTCGACCTTTAGATTTGCTCTGTTAAAATCCCCGAGAATGATTAGCAGAGAGTCCGGGTGTGTTTTCTCCACGTCTGTAATCTGGTCGGCGAGGTGATGTAACGCCTCCGTTACGCACGCCTGCGGTGGAATGTACACACCGACCAGCACAAACGATGCGAACTCCCGCGGTGAATAAAATGGTCTACAGTTTATGAAGAGTGATTCCAAGTGAGGGCTGCATAACTTCTTTAGCACTGTGGCATCTGTACACCAACCTTCGTTAATGTAGAAGCACGTTCCTCCACCCTTTGACTTCCCAGACAGTTCCGTGCAGCGGTCCGCACGGAACAGCTGGAAGCCCGGCAGCCGTAGTGCGCTGTCCGGGATGTGTTCGCTGAGCCAGGTTTCAGTGAAGCACAGGGCGGCTGAACGGCAAAAGTCTGAGTTCTTGGTTAGGAGAAGAAGCAGTTCCACCATTTTGTTAGCCAGAGAGCGGACGTTTCCCAAGTGTATGGACGGGAGAGCGGTGCGCAATCCCCGCTGTCGCAGCTTGACGAGCGCTCCAGCTCGTTTTCCGCGCCGGCGTCTCCGTCTAAATCCACAGAGCGCTGCTGCTCCTCCAACCAAAATCTCCAAAAAACAGTCTGGCTGGCTGAAAACCGGTGAAAAACTACACTTAGAAAATTTCCCTCTGCCTCCTCTCTTCGCGCCCCTGCTAGTCCAACCATTTTTTACACGCAGCCGACCACGGGGCGCCTTCCTCGGCTTGTGCTGGTCAGACATGCCGCTGATTTTTCACGGTCCCCCCCAGCTGGCTCAGCGCACTGCAGCTCAAGCAGACAGGTCCTGATCAGACTCCAGACTGCCTGTTGTGTCACATATAGCATAATGAGAGGCAGAGCTGGTGTAATTTTGCCAGTTTTGCAGGTAAATGTCTTGTGTGCACGAATGCGTCTCTGCTGGCGAGATAAAGCGATTTGGTCATTTCTGCTCAGAACAGCCGGGCTGAGCTCCACCCTGGCTCACAATACATCATTTTAAACAGTTGCCTCACATATAGCCTAATGAGAGGCAGAATTGGTGTAATTTCTCCAGTTTCGCAGGTAAATATGCTGTGTGTACAAATATCGCTTCTCTCGGCGAGATAAAGCGATTTGGTCATTTCTGTTTAAAACGGCCGTGCTGACCTCCACCCTGGCTCCCAATGCATCATTTTGATCAGTTTTTATTACAATCAGTCCGAATGGGGTGTGGGATGAGGCGGAGATGCCTGTCTTCGCCTTCCACGGGGGTCGAGTGGAGGCCGAGCGCGCAGCCGAACACAGTGCGCCTTCCTCGGCTTGTGGTGGTCAGACATGCCGCTGATTTTTCACGGTCCCCCCCAGCTGGCTCAGCGCACTGCAGCTCAAGCAGACAGGTCCTGATCAGACTCCAGACTGCCTGTTGTGTCACATATAGCATAATGAGAGGCAGAGCTGGTGTAATTTTGCCAGTTTTGCAGGTAAATGTGTTGTGTGCACAAATGCGTCTCTGCTGGCGAGATAAAGCGATTTGGTCATTTCTGCTCAGAACGGCCGGGCTGAGCTCCACCCTGGCTCCCAATACATCATTTTGATCAGTTTTTATTACAATCAGCTCGAATGGGATGTGAGTGTTTTGGGTCTGATAAATGCACGCATCCCCGGAGCTCAGCGCTCGTTTGCATGTATAAGCTCAAAAATTGCCACAGTTATCCAAGTAACGTGAGAGCGATCAAAGGAACCATAACTGATTAAATGAGCCATTCGCAGTTTCACTGTACCGGCCGTGTGTACTTAGATTTGCATGGCTTAATCTTTGAGACAAGCATATGCTACTGGCAGGATCAACCAGGTAGCCCAACCGTCTAAACCTCCCCAGTCGGGCGGGTGGAGGCAGGCCCCGGGCGAGCGGGGCTAGCCTGACCCACCCACCGCGAGCCGGAGGCGGTCTGGTCTGGGTTGGCCTCACCGGGGGTCTCGGAGGAACCGGGGCCCGCGGCTCGGCTCGGCTGCTTCATCCCTCCCTCCGCGGAGGGATGTATATATACACAACATACACGCTTATGTCCTGTTCGCTTTGAGAACACCGAGTTGCTTCTGGAGACGGCGCCGCAGTCTGCAGGAGCTGCCCCCCTCCCGACGGGATGGGGGGGTCCGGGACACCCTGCGACGGACTCCGTGGAAGGACCGCTGTGAGGAGAGAGACGGAGCGTCTCGGTCTCGCTACCAATGGGTGTCAGGCACCGGGATGCGGGATGCGGAGGACCGCAAGAGTCGCAGCCCCGGGCCGGGGGAGGCGAGCATGCTGGCCGGGGGAACCGACCGCAGAATGCGCCCTGGAGGTCCAGGGGCCCGCGGAGGCCCTCCGATGGCATGCCACGAATGCCGTTCGGTCAGTGGAAAAGCGAGCCTCGCACTGCCTGGAGGTCAACAGTTTTTGAAAATTGCCTTGCCTGTAAATCTGCTGGAGGTGGTCGAAGTTTATGGATACCACTGCTTGACACCGGAGGAAGGGCACAAGCCCCAAAGGTCCCCAGCTCTGTCCCTTCTCCCGGTCTGAAAACACTTTGAAATTTTAACGGCACCGGGAGAAGGGCACAAGCCTGTAGCTCCTCTCTCCGCGCCCCTGGTAGTCCAACCACCCTCCACACTTAAAATATTTCCCTCTGCCTCCTCTCTTCGCGCCCCTGGTAGTCCAACCACCCTCTACACTTAGAATATTTCCCTCTGCCTCCTCTCTTCGCGCCCCTGGTAGTCCAACCACCCTCTACACTTAGTGCATTTCCCTTTGCCTCCTCTCTTCGCGCCCCTGGTAGTCCAACCACACTCTACACTTAGAAAATTTCCCTCTGCCTCCTCTCTTCGCGCCCCTGGTAGTCCAACCACACTCTACACTTAGAATATTTCCCTCTGCCTCCTCTCTTCCCGCCCCTGGTAGTCCAACCACCCTCTACACTTAGAATATTTCCCTCTGCCTCCTCTCTTCCCGCCCCTGGTAGTCCAACCACCCTCTACACTTAGAATATTTCCCTCTGCCTCCTCTCTTCGCGCCCCTGGTAGTCCAACCACCCTCTAGACTTAGAACATTTCCCTCTGCCTCCTCTCTTCGCGCCCCTGGTAGTCCAACCACCCTCTACACTTAGAATATTTCCCTCTGCCTCCTCTCTACGCGCCCCTGGTAGTCCAACCACCCTCTACACTTAGAATATTTTCCTCTGGCTCGGCTCGGCTCTGAGGAAGGGCACAAGCCCCAAAGGTCCCCAGCTCTGTCCCTTCTCCCGGTCTGAAAACACTTTGAAATTTTAACGGCACCGGGAGAAGGGCACAAGCCTGTAGCTCCTCTCTCCGCGCCCCTGGTAGTCCAACCACCCTCCACACTTAAAATATTTCCCTCTGCCTCCTCTCTTCGCGCCCCTGGTAGTCCAACCACCCTCTACACTTAGAATATTTCCCTCTGCCTCCTCTCTTCGCTCCCCTGGTAGTCCAACCACCCTCTACAGAATCAGAATCAGAATCAGCTTTATTGGCCAAGTATGTGCACATACAAGGAATTTGACTCTGGTAACTTTTACTCTCTGGTACAGTACAAACTTAAATAGCGAAATAAGAATAAAATAAAACACAATAAAATAAATCTCAATCTGTACATATAAAATATAGGTAATATATACACCGGGGTTATTGTACAGTGAATATTTACAGGGCAGAGTCATTGTTTATTGTTCATGTGGATGGTCTCTCGCTCTGTGACTGCTCAGAGTTCATCAGAGCGACAGCCCGGGGGAAAAAACTGTCCTTGTGGCGGGTGGTTTTGGCGTACAGTGCTCTGTAACGCCGGCCTGAGGGGAGGAGTCTTAACAGTTTGTGACCAGGGTGTGAGGGGTCTGTGGAGATTTTCCTGGCCCGCTTCCTGACCCGGGACCGGTACAGGTCCTGGATGGAGGGAAGATCGGTGCCAATGATCCTCTCTGCAGCCCTGACTGTTCTCTGCAGTCTGTCCCTGTCATGCCTGGTGGAGGATCCAAACCAGACAGTGATGGACGTGGTCAGGACAGACTGGACTATTGCAGTGTAGAATATGATCAGCAGCTCCTGAGGCAGGTTGAACTTTCTGAGCTGGCGCAGAAAGTTCAACCAGTCAAAGCAGGCCTGTAACTGCATCTTTGACTCGTCTGTCCATCTCTTCACAGTTTTCACTGCAGGATTAGCAGATTTCAGCTTTTGCCTGTAGGATGGGATGAGGTGGACCAGGCAGTGGTCAGAAAGTCCCAAAGCAGCACGGGGGACAGAGCGATATGCGTCCTTTATTGTGGTGTAGCAGTGGTCCAGAGTGTTCATGTCCCTGGTGGGACACGTCACGTGCTGTCTATATTTTGGCATTTCGACCTTTAGATTTGCTCTGTTAAAATCCCCGAGAATGATTAGCAGAGAGTCCGGGTGTGTTTTCTCCACGTCTGTAATCTGGTCGGCGAGGTGATGTAACGCCTCCGTTACGCACGCCTGCGGTGGAATGTACACACCGACCAGCACAAACGATGCGAACTCCCGCGGTGAATAAAATGGTCTACAGTTTATGAAGAGTGATTCCAAGTGAGGGCTGCATAACTTCTTTAGCACTGTGGCATCTGTACACCAACCTTCGTTAATGTAGAAGCACGTTCCTCCACCCTTTGACTTCCCAGACAGTTCCGTGCAGCGGTCCGCACGGAACAGCTGGAAGCCCGGCAGCCGTAGTGCGCTGTCCGGGATGTGTTCGCTGAGCCAGGTTTCAGTGAAGCACAGGGCGGCTGAACGGCAAAAGTCTGAGTTCTTGGTTAGGAGAAGAAGCAGTTCCACCATTTTGTTAGCCAGAGAGCGGACGTTTCCCAAGTGTATGGACGGGAGAGCGGTGCGCAATCCCCGCTGTCGCAGCTTGACGAGCGCTCCAGCTCGTTTTCCGCGCCGGCGTCTCCGTCTAAATCCACAGAGCGCTGCTGCTCCTCCAACCAAAATCTCCAAAAAACAGTCTGGCTGGCTGAAAACCGGTGAAAAACTACACTTAGAAAATTTCCCTCTGCCTCCTCTCTTCGCGCCCCTGCTAGTCCAACCATTTTTTACACGCAGCCGACCACGGGGCGCCTTCCTCGGCTTGTGCTGGTCAGACATGCCGCTGATTTTTCACGGTCCCCCCCAGCTGGCTCAGCGCACTGCAGCTCAAGCAGACAGGTCCTGATCAGACTCCAGACTGCCTGTTGTGTCACATATAGCATAATGAGAGGCAGAGCTGGTGTAATTTTGCCAGTTTTGCAGGTAAATGTCTTGTGTGCACGAATGCGTCTCTGCTGGCGAGATAAAGCGATTTGGTCATTTCTGCTCAGAACAGCCGGGCTGAGCTCCACCCTGGCTCACAATACATCATTTTAAACAGTTGCCTCACATATAGCCTAATGAGAGGCAGAATTGGTGTAATTTCTCCAGTTTCGCAGGTAAATATGCTGTGTGTACAAATTAGGGTTGTACCGATCCGATCACGTGACTCGGAAATCGGGGCCGATCAAGCAACTGAAGACTCGATCGGGACTCGGACGTTACGACCCGATCAGAGATCGGTTTTATATATATTTATTTAGTCATTATTTGTATTAGATTGTTGATATATGGGCTATTGGTGATTCAAAAAAATAAAAAATAAAATGAGTATTTACTACCACCGTTTACGGCATGCTCATGTGCAGAAGACCAGCATGCTAGTTTGTTTTGAAGCGGAGTGGCGAGTTGTGGCGCACCATGTCTGCTGTGTGGAAGTATTTTAAAGTATGTGAGGAGAACGATGCAGTCGCAAACTGTCAAATTTGCAAAGTTGGAATATCGAGGGGTGGTAAGGACAAAGCGTCGTTTAATACCACAAACTTAATTCGGCACTTAAAAAACAAACACAGAGTATCGGATCGGGACTCGGTATCGGCAGATACTCAAAAGTCAAAGGACTCGGACTCGGATCGGGGGCAAAAAACCCTGATCGGAGCATCCCTAGTACAAATATCGCTTCTCTCGGCGAGATAAAGCGATTTGGTCATTTCTGTTTAAAACGGCCGTGCTGACCTCCACCCTGGCTCCCAATGCATCATTTTGATCAGTTTTTATTACAATCAGTCCGAATGGGGTGTGGGATGAGGCGGAGATGCCTGTCTTCGCCTTCCACGGGGGGTGAGTGGAGGCCGAGTGCGCAGCCGAACACAGTGCGCCTTCCTCGGCTTGTGGTGGTCAGACATGCCGCTGATTTTTCACGGTCCCCCCCAGCTGGCTCAGCGCACTGCAGCTCAAGCAGACAGGTCCTGATCAGACTCCAGACTGCCTGTTGTGTCACATATAGCATAATGAGAGGCAGAGCTGGTGTAATTTTGCCAGTTTTGCAGGTAAATGTGTTGTGTGCACAAATGCGTCTCTGCTGGCGAGATAAAGCGATTTGGTCATTTCTGCTCAGAACGGCCGGGCTGAGCTCCACCCTGGCTCCCAATACATCATTTTGATCAGTTTTTATTACAATCAGCTCGAATGGGATGTGAGTGTTTTGGGTCTGATAAATGCACGCATCCCCGGAGCTCAGCGCTCGTTTGCATGTATAAGCTCAAAAATTGCCACAGTTATCCAAGTAACGTGAGAGCGATCAAAGGAACCATAACTGATTAAATGAGCCATTCGCAGTTTCACTGTACCGGCCGTGTGTACTTAGATTTGCATGGCTTAATCTTTGAGACAAGCATATGCTACTGGCAGGATCAACCAGGTAGCCCAACCGTCTAAACCTCCCCAGTCGGGCGGGTGGAGGCAGGCCCCGGGCGAGCGGGGCTAGCCTGACCCACCCACCGCGAGCCGGAGGCGGTCTGGTCTGGGTTGGCCTCACCGGGGGTCTCGGAGGAACCGGGGCCCGCGGCTCGGCTCGGCTGCTTCATCCCTCCCTCCGCGGAGGGATGTATATATACACAACATACACGCTTATGTCCTGTTCGCTTTGAGAACACCGAGTTGCTTCTGGAGACGGCGCCGCAGTCTGCAGGAGCTGCCCCCCTCCCGACGGGATGGGGGGGTCCGGGACACCCTGCGACGGACTCCGTGGAAGGACCGCTGTGAGGAGAGAGACGGAGCGTCTCGGTCTCGCTACCAATGGGTGTCAGGCACCGGGATGCGGGATGCGGAGGACCGCAAGAGTCGCAGCCCCGGGCCGGGGGAGGCGAGCATGCTGGCCGGGGGAACCGACCGCAGAATGCGCCCTGGAGGTCCAGGGGCCCGCGGAGGCCCTCCGATGGCATGCCACGAATGCCGTTCGGTCAGTGGAAAAGCGAGCCTCGCACTGCCTGGAGGTCAACAGTTTTTGAAAATTGCCTTGCCTGTAAATCTGCTGGAGGTGGTCGAAGTTTATGGATACCACTGCTTGACACCGGAGGAAGGGCACAAGCCCCAAAGGTCCCCAGCTCTGTCCCTTCTCCCGGTCTGAAAACACTTTGAAATTTTAACGGCCCCTGGTAGTCCAACCACACTCTACACTTAGAATATTTCCCTCTGCCTCCTCTCTTCGCGCCCCTGGTAGTCCAACCACCCTCTACACTTAGTGCATTTCCCTTTGCCTCCTCTCTTCGCGCCCCTGGTAGTCCAACCACCCTCTACACTTAGAAAATTTCCCTCTGCCTCCTCTCTTCGCGCCCCTGGTAGTCCAACCACACTCTACACTTAGAATATTTCCCTCTGCCTCCTCTCTTCCCGCCCCTGGTAGTCCAACCACCCTCTACACTTAGAATATTTCCCTCTGCCTCCTCTCTTCGCGCCCCTGGTAGTCCAACCACCCTCTAGACTTAGAACATTTCCCTCTGCCTCCTCTCTTCGTGCCCCTGGTAGTCCAACCACCCTCTACACTTAGAATATTTCCCTCTGCCTCCTCTCTACGCGCCCCTGGTAGTCCAACCACCCTCTACACTTAGAATATTTTCCTCTGGCTCGGCTCGGCTCTGAGGAAGGGCACAAGCCCCAAAGGTCCCCAGCTCTGTCCCTTCTCCCGGTCTGAAAACACTTTGAAATTTTAACGGCACCGGGAGAAGGGCACAAGCCTCTAGCTCCTCTCTCCGCGCCCCTGGTAGTCCAACCACCCTCCACACTTAAAATATTTCCCTCTGCCTCCTCTCTTCGCGCCCCTGGTAGTCCAACCACCCTCTACACTTAGAATATTTCCCTCTGCCTCCTCTCTTCGCTCCCCTGGTAGTCCAACCACCCTCTACAGAATCAGAATCAGAATCAGCTTTATTGGCCAAGTATGTGCACATACAAGGAATTTGACTCTGGTAACTTTTACTCTCTGGTACAGTACAAACTTAAATAGCGAAATAAGAATAAAATAAAACACAATAAAATAAATCTCAATCTGTACATATAAAATATAGGTAATATATACACCGGGGTTATTGTACAGTGAATATTTACAGGGCAGAGTCATTGTTTATTGTTCATGTGGATGGTCTCTCGCTCTGTGACTGCTCAGAGTTCATCAGAGCGACAGCCCGGGGGAAAAAACTGTCCTTGTGGCGGGTGGTTTTGGCGTACAGTGCTCTGTAACGCCGGTCTGAGGGGAGGAGTCTTAACAGTTTGTGACCAGGGTGTGAGGGGTCTGTGGAGATTTTCCTGGCCCGCTTCCTGACCCGGGACCGGTACAGGTCCTGGATGGAGGGAAGATCGGTGCCAATGATCCTCTCTGCAGCCCTGACTGTTCTCTGCAGTCTGTCCCTGTCATGCCTGGTGGAGGATCCAAACCAGACAGTGATGGACGTGGTCAGGACAGACTGGACTATTGCAGTGTAGAATATGATCAGCAGCTCCTGAGGCAGGTTGAACTTTCTGAGCTGGCGCAGAAAGTTCAACCAGTCAAAGCAGGCCTGTAACTGCATCTTTGACTCGTCTGTCCATCTCTTCACAGTTTTCACTGCAGGATTAGCAGATTTCAGCTTTTGCCTGTAGGATGGGATGAGGTGGACCAGGCAGTGGTCAGAAAGTCCCAAAGCAGCACGGGGGACAGAGCGATATGCGTCCTTTATTGTGGTGTAGCAGTGGTCCAGAGTGTTCATGTCCCTGGTGGGACACGTCACGTGCTGTCTATATTTTGGCATTTCGACCTTTAGATTTGCTCTGTTAAAATCCCCGAGAATGATTAGCAGAGAGTCCGGGTGTGTTTTCTCCACGTCTGTAATCTGGTCGGCGAGGTGATGTAACGCCTCCGTTACGCACGCCTGCGGTGGAATGTACACACCGACCAGCACAAACGATGCGAACTCCCGCGGTGAATAAAAATGGTCTACAGTTTATGAAGAGTGATTCCAAGTGAGGGCTGCATAACTTCTTTAGCACTGTGACATCTGTACACCAACCTTCGTTAATGTAGAAGCACGTTCCTCCACCCTTTGACTTCCCAGACAGTTCCGTGCAGCGGTCCGCACGGAACAGCTGGAAGCCCGGCAGCCGTAGTGCGCTGTCCGGGATGTGTTCGCTGAGCCAGGTTTCAGTGAAGCACAGGGCGGCTGAACGGCAAAAGTCTGAGTTCTTGGTTAGGAGAAGAAGCAGTTCCACCATTTTGTTAGCCAGAGAGCGGACGTTTCCCAAGTGTATGGACGGGAGAGCGGTGCGCAATCCCCGCTGTCGCAGCTTGACGAGCGCTCCAGCTCGTTTTCCGCGCCGGCGTCTCCGTCTAAATCCACAGAGCGCTGCTGCTCCTCCAACCAAAATCTCCAAAAAACAGTCTGGCTGGCTGAAAACCGGTAAAAAACTACACTTAGAAAATTTCCCTCTGCCTCCTCTCTTCGCGCCCCTGCTAGTCCAACCATTTTTTACACGCAGCCGACCACGGGGCGCCTTCCTCGGCTTGTGCTGGTCAGACATGCCGCTGATTTTTCACGGTCCCCCCCAGCTGGCTCAGCGCACTGCAGCTCAAGCAGACAGGTCCTGATCAGACTCCAGACTGCCTGTTGTGTCACATATAGCATAATGAGAGGCAGAGCTGGTGTAATTTTGCCAGTTTTGCAGGTAAATGTCTTGTGTGCACGAATGCGTCTCTGCTGGCGAGATAAAGCGATTTGGTCATTTCTGCTCAGAACAGCCGGGCTGAGCTCCACCCTGGCTCACAATACATCATTTTAATCAGTTGCCTCACATATAGCATAATGAGAGGCAGAATTGGTGTAATTTCTCCAGTTTTGCAGGTAAATATGCTGTGTGTACAAATATCGCTTCTCTCGGCGAGATAAAGCGATTTGGTCATTTCTGTTTAAAACGGCCGTGCTGACCTCCACCCTGGCTCCCAATGCATCATTTTGATCAGTTTTTATTACAATCAGTCCGAATGGGGTGTGGGATGAGGCGGAGATGCCTGTCTTCGCCTTCCACGGGGGGTGAGTGGAGGCCGAGCGCGCAGCCGAACACAGTGCGCCTTCCTCGGCTTGTGGTGGTCAGACATGCCGCTGATTTTTCACGGTCCCCCCCAGCTGGCTCAACGCACTGCAGCTCAAGCAGACAGGTCCTGATCAGACTCCAGACTGCCTGTTGTGTCACATATAGCATAATGAGAGGCAGAGCTGGTGTAATTTTGCCAGTTTTGCAGGTAAATGTGTTGTGTGCACAAATGCGTCTCTGCTGGCGAGATAAAGCGATTTGGTCATTTCTGCTCAGAACGGCCGGGCTGAGCTCCACCCTGGCTCCCAATACATCATTTTGATCAGTTTTTATTACAATCAGCTCGAATGGGATGTGAGTGTTTTGGGTCTGATAAATGCACGCATCCCCGGAGCTCAGCGCTCATTTGCATGTATAAGCTCAAAAATTGCCACAGTTATCCAAGTAACGTGAGAGCGATCAAAGGAACCATAACTGATTAAATGAGCCATTCGCAGTTTCACTGTACCGGCCGTGTGTACTTAGATTTGCATGGCTTAATCTTTGAGACAAGCATATGCTACTGGCAGGATCAACCAGGTAGCCCAACCGTCTAAACCTCCCCAGTCGGGCGGGTGGAGGCAGGCCCCTGGCGAGCGGGGCTAGCCTGACCCACCCACCGCGAGCCGGAGGCGGTCTGGTCTGGGTTGGCCTCACCGGGGGTCTCGGAGGACCGGGGGCCCTGCGGCTCGGCTCGGCTGCTTCATCCCTCCCTCCGGGGAGGTATATATACACAACATACACGCTTATGTCCTGTTCGCTTTGAGAACACCGAGTTGCTTCTGGAGACGGCGCCGCAGTCTGCAGGAGCTGCCCCCCCCCCCCCTCCCGACGGGATGGGGGGGTCCGGGACACCCTGCGACGGACTCCGTGGAAGGACCGCTGTGAGGAGAGAGACGGGGCGTCTCGGTCTCGCTACCAATGGGTGTCAGGCACCGGGATGCGGGATGCGGAGGACCGCAAGAGTCGCAGCCCCGGGCCGGGGGAGGCGAGCATGCTGGCCGGGGGAACCGACCGCAGAATGCGCCCTGGAGGTCCAGGGGCCCGTGGAGGCCCTCCGATGGCATGCCACGAATGCCGTTCGGTCAGTGGAAAAGCGAGCCTCGCACTGCCTGGAGGTCAACAGTTTTTGAAAATTGCCTTGCCTGTAAATCTGCTGGAGGTGGTCGAAGTTTATGGATACCACTGCTTGACACCGGAGGAAGGGCACAAGCCCCAAAGGTCCCCAGCTCTGTCCCTTCTCCCGGTCTGAAAAACTTTGAAATTTTAACGGCCCCTGGTAGTCCAACCACACTCTACACTTAGAATATTTCCCTCTGCCTCCTCTCTTCCCGCCCCTGGTAGTCCAACCACCCTCTACACTTAGAATATTTCCCTCTGCCTCCTCTCTTCGCGCCCCTGGTAGTCCAACCACCCTCTAGACTTAGAACATTTCCCTCTGCCTCCTCTCTTCGCGCCCCTGGTAGTCCAACCACACTCTACACTTAGACTATTTCCCTCTGCCTCCTCTCTTCGCGCCCCTGGTAGTCCAACCACCCTCTACACTTAGAATATTTCCCTCTGCCTCCTCTCTTCGCGCCCCTGGTAGTCCAACCACCCTCTACACTTAGAATATTTTCCTCTGGCTCGGCTCGGCTCTGAGGAAGGGCACAAGCCCCAAAGGTCCCCAGCTCTGTCCCTTCTCCCGGTCTGAAAACACTTTGAAATTTTAACGGCACCGGGAGAAGGGCACAAGCCTCTAGCTCCTCTCTCCGCGCCCCTGGTAGTCCAACCACCCTCCACACTTAAAATATTTCCCTCTGCCTCCTCCTTCGCGCCCCTGGTAGTCCAACCACCCTCTACACTTAGAATATTTCCCTCTGCCTCCTCTCTTCGCTCCCCTGGTAGTCCAACCACCCTCTACAGAATCAGAATCAGAATCAGCTTTATTGGCCAAGTATGTGCACATACAAGGAATTTGACTCTGGTAACTTTTACTCTGGTACAGTACAAACTTAAATAGCGAAATAAGAATAAAATAAAACACAATAAAATAAATCTCAATCTGTACATATAAATATAGGTAATATACCAGTGTTGTATAGTAACGAAGTAAAAATACTTCGTTACTATACTTAAGTAGTATTTTTTTATATTTGTACTTTACTTTACTACTTCTATTTCTGACGACTTTTACTTTTACTTCACTACATTTTCCGAAAAAAAATCAATACTTTTACTTCATTACATTTACCTGAGCATCCTCGTTACTTGTTACAAAATAAGGAACGTGATAGCAAATGGACAATCTTCGTTTTGTTGTAGTGGGACCAGTAGCCAATGATGTTGGAGATACAGACCGCAAGACATTATCATTGGTTTACCCCGTTGTGCGGCGGATGAAATCAGCGGCCAGCGGGTACATTTCAAATTAATGGTCGCATTATCATGTCAGTAGTCTCAGACAAGTCGGGTCTCTAATGTTATTTGAAGAGAAGGAGGAAGACAGAGCCTAAAATGTCAGAGATGGAGGTGACTGAATCGGCGACTGAACCTGAACCTGCTGCTGAAACAACCAGCATAGGCGACAACGACGACGATGACGATGAACACCCATATGGTTGGGTTTATGTAAGGAGGTGTTGAAGCTCCTTTATTCTGCGTGTGTTAAGTGTCTTGTGACACTTTGCAAATTAAACAAAACTTAAAAACTAAATTAAACAGGAATAAAGAAAATGTTACAACTCAAATTTCTGATTGCATTTTATTAACAGTACTTTTTACTTTTGATACTTAAGTACAGTAAATACTAGCTACTTTTTTACTTTTACTCAAGTAATATTCTAGCAGGCAACTTTTACTTTTACTTGAGTAATTTTCCAGTAAGGTACTTTTACTTTTACTCAAGTATGGCTTTTGGGTACTTTATACAACACTGATATATACACCGGGGTTATTGTACAGTGAATATTTACAGGGCAGAGTCATTGTTTATTGTTCATGTGGATGGTCTCTCGCTCTGTGACTGCTCAGAGTTCATCAGAGCGACAGCCCGGGGGAAAAAACTGTCCTTGTGGCGGGTGGTTTTGGCGTACAGTGCTCTGTAACGCCGGCCTGAGGGGAGGAGTCTTAACAGTTTGTGACCAGGGTGTGAGGGGTCTGTGGAGATTTTCCTGGCCCGCTTCCTGACCCGGGACCGGTACAGGTCCTGGATGGAGGGAAGATCGGTGCCAATGATCCTCTCTGCAGCCCTGACTGTTCTCTGCAGTCTGTCCCTGTCATGCCTGGTGGAGGATCCAAACCAGACAGTGATGGACGTGGTCAGGACAGACTGGACTATTGCAGTGTAGAATATGATCAGCAGCTCCTGAGGCAGGTTGAACTTTCTGAGCTGGCGCAGAAAGTTCAACCAGTCAAAGCAGGCCTGTAACTGCATCTTTGACTCGTCTGTCCATCTCTTCACAGTTTTCACTGCAGGATTAGCAGATTTCAGCTTTTGCCTGTAGGATGGGATGAGGTGGACCAGGCAGTGGTCAGAAAGTCCCAAAGCAGCACGGGGGACAGAGCGATATGCGTCCTTTATTGTGGTGTAGCAGTGGTCCAGAGTGTTCATGTCCCTGGTGGGACACGTCACGTGCTGTCTATATTTTGGCATTTCGACCTTTAGATTTGCTCTGTTAAAATCCCCGAGAATGATTAGCAGAGAGTCCGGGTGTGTTTTCTCCACGTCTGTAATCTGGTCGGCGAGGTGATGTAACGCCTCCGTTACGCACGCCTGCGGTGGAATGTACACACCGACCAGCACAAACGATGCGAACTCCCGCGGTGAATAAAATGGTCTACAGTTTATGAAGAGTGATTCCAAGTGAGGGCTGCATAACTTCTTTAGCACTGTGACATCTGTACACCAACCTTCGTTAATGTAGAAGCACGTTCCTCCACCCTTTGACTTCCCAGACAGTTCCGTGCAGCGGTCCGCACGGAACAGCTGGAAGCCCGGCAGCCGTAGTGCGCTGTCCGGGATGTGTTCGCTGAGCCAGGTTTCAGTGAAGCACAGGGCGGCTGAACGGCAAAAGTCTGAGTTCTTGGTTAGGAGAAGAAGCAGTTCCACCATTTTGTTAGCCAGAGAGCGGACGTTTCCCA